>JAUUIK010021564.1:0-10208 GCA_032270385.1 Urticina crassicornis | reverse complement strand
TGCTACCTAGAAATAACTAAAAAGCTAATCTAGCTAGATAGCAAAAACATGAGTATTTATTTACTAAGAGTAGTCGGTAGTTGTGAGACAGTTGGGATCTCCCTCGGTTGACTGTTTAGTCCCTTACATTTACCATCCCTTGGCCTAATACCTTTAACAAAGTTAACAGCAACTAAAACGAAAACTAAAAAATAAATATCACAGTAAAAAAAATAGTAAAAAAAGTCTTATAAATTTGAGTGCCGATTCAATTTGAAATCTGACTTTGAAATTTTCTGGTAAGGCCGAGTGAAGATGTGGTGTTTTTATTGAAATATCACACCTTGATAGCAACCCGCTGGTTGAATGTACGTACATGGTGTTGAATCCCTTCTCTTAGTGGTCTATCTCTATGGGCGATGGGCTTCCTATGGAAAAGGGCAGAAACTGGAGAAGCAACTGAAATGAACAGGTGACTAAGAAATTAAAACAAAGAAGTCAAAATAAAGAAGAAAGAATATGCATGTATTTTTATGAACATGTTTATTCGCACGTTTAATGTAAAGCTGCATGAAGCTCATCGAAGGACTCATGGATAAATGACACTATGCATGAAGACATCGCATCCAAACCGAACACAGTCCCTGAGGAGAATGTTTATTCGCACATTTAGAGCTGCACGAAGCTCGTCGGACAAATATCAATACTGATATTAAGACATATCCAAACTACAAACAGTCGCTGAAGAAAATAAAAAACGAAACTCATTTTATTTGTTCAAAAACATTAATCGTAATGACCCTGGCTATTTGTTAAATCATTGAAGTTAATATAGACTAAGTAACTTAAATTGGCACTGATCAAAGTAGAATATAGCAAATGAAGATTCCTTAAAATTAAAAAGGCATTCCCCTTACAAGCTAACACAGTACGCAAGATCGAACCGAAAATCGAAAATATCATGTTTTTACGGACGGAGAAACCGGACCGAAACCTTTATAGCAACAGTTCGAGGAATAGAACTACAAGACCACAGGAAACAAGGATTATCCCTTTCACTGATACGCCACCCAGCATTGCTTTTCATTAATATTTCGATATGAATTCTAATGCTCGGTTTTTGCCTAGCTATTTTCAAGGTAATAACGATCAAAATATCTATGTTTTTCGCTCACATAGGGTTTTTTTTTTGAGTTTGAAGTAAAGGTTATTCAATGTGTGTGGCGCCGATATTATTGTTATTATTATTATTGTTATTTCAGCACGCTATTGATAGCAAAACCAACCTTAATAATAACGATCAAAATTACAACCGATGAACAGATGTTCAAAGAGACAAAATTAAAGATTCAACATTGAATTTGACGAGAAAAACATTTTACTTGATTAAAAATGTGCAATAACCCATGTGTCGCCACAAACTTTGGGAATTACACTTAAAGGGATTAAAAAGTTAATAATAATAGTTTGCGATAGTTATTATAAGTCTTTGTGGTGAGACGGATATTGACAGCTCATCAAAAAGCGGACCAAAACAAATATTAAACAAGAATTTTCACAAGATGCACTTAAAATTTCCGAAAATATTTCATCTTGTTGTCGATTCCCTGGAAATTTTAAAACAATGCGAATTCTAGATCTTTTGCCGTTTTCGGTTGCTTGGTGGATTTTCTCACTTATGCTTCTAGTGTTTTTGTCCTGGCACTTCGCTGGCCTTTCCCCAGTTCTTCCACTAGAATCAACATTTCTCAAATAACAATTGGATACCGCAGTGGAAGAAGGGAGACTTTCAGTGGAGCGGCCACTGTTAATCATCACCGTAGTGTACACGTAGCCTTTCCCTGCTTGCATAGTAATACCCCCCAGTTTCTTTTCTGTGAGGAGACTAACAGAGAAGGAAGAAATAGCACTCTGCCAGCCAAGGGTAACATAGCCTAACACTTTCTTAAGGGTTTATTAGCGATTCTTATTACTCTTCAACCCCTCCTAGTTAGCTTAATGGTTGAAAGAGAACAAGGTCGCAAAGCGGAGAGATCCAATAATCAGGGTTATACTTTGTAAAAACAACCTGTAAAATGGTTGGACACTTACGAATAACGACAAATGGCTCATGCTTTAGCCTATCCAGATTGAAGCTTCTCGCTTTATTTTAGATTTTTAGCCGGTTATTCTGCATGGTGCATATATACCTGGGTATTCTATTGTATTCTATGGTTTTGTTCAGGAATTTAAAAAAAGGGAAGGGCCTCGGCTGACTAGACACATATATATTATATACCAATGAAGGAAATAGAGGTTGCCTTCAATCATATGCGTTCTTATTGGCTTGATAGGGATCACGAAGGGGGTGGTTGGGGGGTGACTCAGAGTATGTGTCCGAGTTAGGTTTCTTGTTGTTTTTCTTAATTAGTTCAAGCCAGGGATTGTCTTTGGATTGTCGGACTTTCCTCCCTCCTCACAAACCAATATTTCTAAATTCTTAATATTCGATCTCAAAAACTGAGAGGTCCATTTCGACAGAAGCTTTCGTAGCTGATGCGGTTATATATACCCAGTAGAATACGTCATATGGTTGCTTCTACATGGCATGTGTGAAGTACAAGAGCTCTTTGACAAAAGCTCTTTGAGAAAGTAAATACTCGGCAAGCAACAGTTATACATGTGTTTCCAACGCTAATAAGCACACCTTGAAAGGTTTAATTCACATAGCAAATCGAATAGAACACGATGACGTGCGTACTGGTTAATAAAAAACCCTATTCATAAAACATGACATTATATTATATGTTGACTGGTATTCAATTAACAGAGTGAAATTTTTCTCTCTTATTTTATTCTATTCTGTTGCTTACTCTTTTTTTTTCTTCCGCTGTTCTTGTAACCATTTTATTTTGTTTTTGCTTTCCTCTCTTTCTTTCTTTCTTTCATACCTTCTTTTTTTCCTTCTTAATTTCTTTCATTCGTTTTTTTTTTTCGTCCATTCTTTCTGTCTGTCTCAGTTTTCTAACGTCTTTCACGACAGTTATAGGAGCGAGCAAAGGACATTTCTTGTTATCACTGACGGATTTAAAATTGATACTCAGCTAAGCGTACGACACTAAGCTAGTTTTGACAATAAACGAGATCAATCATATTCAAATCTTCATGCAAAAAAAACACCCTAATATAAGGATCAAGACGATCGAATTAGCTGATTTGTAGTCTAAACGCCATCTTTACTTGTTATCGTATAGTCACTACATGAACTTATTTAAAGGGATCCATTTAAAGCTCATCATTTTTATTTTAAAGGCTTTGATCAAGAAGGTATCTGATCAGTCCCAGTCGGTCATGGGCTGGTTTTTATGAGGCATTAAGAAATCAAGTGTTTATTTTTGCGCCTTTTCTTGACGAATTATCCTTGTGGGCTACTACTAATACGTTGATTATCTGCCGAAGTTAAACTATTCGTACACTGAAACAGGTAATTTGAGAAATTGACTTAGGCCATGCGTGAAAATGTCTGCGATGTAGACTAGTAATTAGTCTTTTATATGAAGAATAGCAATAAGATAAAATATGCTGACCAATAGTCATTTGAAGGATTAATAAATATTTTTGAATATTACTGGATTTTGTCTTCGTTCTCAAAAGACTTCTTCATCAAACAGAAAAAGGCAAAAATAACAGACTTTTAAAAGGGCTTTTTGATAAATAAAATTGGATGAAGCGTACTGTGACAGGGTCTCAGCACAGCTGCAGCTGGGGGTTCAGTAAGGCGATTCAAAATTAACACCGACAGCCGTTAATACATAAAATTCATTCAGAATTCAATTCAAAGATGGCAAATACACTCTAACCAGCATGTGTTGGTTTTGGCTTCCATTCAGATGTATATAGACGCTGCAGAGCCAGAAAAACATCTCGCCGTTTTTAGCATAAACTCAGGTTTTCTATTACCACCGTCAAATGACAAGACCATTTGATAAATAAATCGTCTATTTTATTTCATATAATTCATTGGATAGATCATAAGAATTATTAGCACTACTAGTAATACTATATTTGGCTTTATCACCATCTATAATCATTATGACTTATCGATCGGTAGTCCCTAATATTTCTAATACTACACTCAAGGTAATATTACCATTAGCTATATATACTATACCTAGCTTTCTCTGCTATCTTTTGCTATCATTTCTACTTCTACTATATATAATTTTGGTCTTTTTGCCCTTATTTCTTTTATCGTATATAAATAGAGTTATAAATTCGGTAGTCAACAAGCAAACGTTTTTCAATTACATCTGATCAAATCTTCAGCAATGCAAATTCTTGTATTTTTTTCTCGTGATGACGTCATTCATCTTTTTGACTCTAATTCTCTTGTGAGCACGAAATTTTGAAAAATTAACTCTCCCACAAAATTCACACAGTTCACACAAGGCGAAATCGCACCTTTTAATTTTCGGCTAATTCTTGTGTAGTTTAGAATCAAGAAGAGAAAAATCGTGGTGTTATACGACTATATATGTATATAGATAGATACACACTGGTCAATATATTACCATGCTTCGTTCAATCGCTCGAGAAATTCAATACTTGAAGAGTTTTATTATTCTAACTTCACTCTTTGCTCTTAGTATAAGCTAGGATAGTTTTAGCATTCCCTTCGTTGGACTGTTTATCGACTGGATTTTTTTTTTACCTCCAATCGACTCTCAAGGCGGGTAAAACTACATCTGTAAGAGCGTGTATTCACCAAGGTAAATACATTGATAAGTGACATTGTACTTTGAATATTTATGAATGGACCATATTTACATCTTGCTCAAGTCGCCCAGCGCTTTTCCCGTATATTTCCCCCTTGATTTTCTGAAGCCATTCGATTAATTTCGCTGTGTCTTCCTCTCCCATGGCTAAATAGCGATGTGGTTGTCTTTATAACTTAATATTAAACCACACGAGCATGGGATAATAAAGCCCTCGTTTCAGTCAGTCAAACCACCACTTAATTTACATGAATTTCTTTCCCCTAGCTTCTAGGCTTTGAACCGACGTCTCCACACACCTTTCACAATAAACAGTGGTATTCCTTCCCATCCATTTTGCCAGGATTTGTTTGTTTGTTTTCTTAAGCCCATTTTGCTACCACTCCGTGTATTTCTGTTCCCTGCTCTCTTCGATCGCCAAGGGTACAATTTCAAGCGGTGATCAGTCGATGAACGGCTCGCAGTAAATGCATTTTACTTGGGTAATTTTGTTTGGTCGCCATTATAAGGCCGCAGAAACCTTGACCGAACCGCGGACACCTAAAACAATCAGTCCTCCAACCAGCAAGACGAGGTTCGTCCATGCAATATGACTAAGGCTTTTCGGGGAGCAATAATACTTGGAATTATGGTTCGTACGTTCGATTCATCTTCACTCACCAACCTCGGGAAATATCGATTCGGGAACGATCAACCGCTTGGCTTAAGTCAGCGCTTGAAAATTGGAAATGATCGCGTGCTTTTCCATCATCACGCCGTGAACTCTTTGCACTTTTCGAAATGTACAACTTTGATAGCTTGTTCCTAACTGAAAATCAACAGAGCAAACGGCTACACTATTTCACGTTGGCCGCGGCCGGTTCAGCCGGTGAGTTCGTAGAGTTTAAGGATTTCGGATTTTCTAATGCTAACATAATATCGTGGTGTACGGCTAGATTTTTCCTACAGTCTGTGTTAGCCGTGTGGAACACTTTGAGTTCACCAATCTCTTGGAGTAACTTAAGCGTCTCATCATTGACCATTTGAATCGTAGGAGTTAGATTTGGCCTTGCATTATTTTTCTTGGAGTCCTCGGAGGAGCCTCCCGTTCGCGTTTCTGACGGATCTTCTGTCACAGAACCCTCTGAGGATCTTCGCCGAGATGGTATACATCCCATAATGCTGACTTTAAAGCATTCAAACATCTATGAAAAGACAGATCAACTATGAGTCAAACGTATGAAGGAACACATGCTCTTTGCGCTTGCCTTATGTGTTGCTTCGCCGAGTGAACGAGGCTAGCTAGCTAGAGGTACATAAGCATGGTTTAATTATTAACCACAAATGTGACGTCAACCAAATAGATCAATAGCGGTCTATTTTTAGGTTCCATCTTGTCGCACTCCGAGTCGTGAATATTCATACGAAGCAATCGCAGTGTTTCTTGTTGAACATATGGTAAAAAAAAATTGTAATTCAAACTCAAGACAGCCATTATTTTTTTTTATAATTCAAATCTTTAGATGAGAGTGAAATAATTACCAATGTTGTGATAAAAATTCCCAGTCGATTTGAGAGAAAAACAAACCAAAGCAGTACGTAAGAGTACAAAAGACAACAGTGAATTTTACAAAGGACAACGATAATTTAACCCCATGAATATTTTTCAAAGCTTTGATCTTTCATCCAGACCATGGGTGTAGTTCCAGGTGACGGAAAACACAAGGAAATCTATTGAGATGGCGTATCAACCGAAATATGCACCCAATGATCAAAGTACTAGTATTTCACTAAACACGTCTCGACCACACACTACTAGTATTCATAAAATAATATCGTCACAACCTTGAATTCATATATATATATTTTCTTTGAAACAGCCGACGCAACAATATATGAAATCATGAAATCGTGAAATCACAAAACATTTGCTTACCTACCTTTCCCATGGTCTCTTGAGCTTTTCGGTGTTCTTGAATTAAACATAAATTGAAATTAAAATCGATAATAATGAACGCTGTCAAACACAAATTTCTTCTTTTTTGATTTTCGCTTGTCGTCGTTTTTTGACTCTGCCGTTCAGGTAACGAAACTGAGCTCCTCGAATGCGTCTTTCTCTACATCACAGGTTTTATATACGTGTATCTCGTTGTGAACTCTTGCGAAAGAGTCACACTTCTAGACATCCCGTCAGGAAACATTGACGTCACTGCCACTCGTACATGCACGAACCAATTGCGACTTGGTGACGTCATCCGTCACGTTAGCAGCTCTCTCGCTTGAACGAACCATGTCACGTTTCGCGGGTGATTCCCATCGAGCCGAGACGTAAATACAATCACACTGCGCCGAAACACAGACGTGTGGATCGCAAATGATCGTCCAACGTTCTTCTTACTTCCAGTAGCCACCGGAGAGACGGCAGAAATCCCAAGCAAAATTAAACACTTCGCCCATTTATTGTAAAAGTTGTGCTTCAACTTCGTCAATCCTTATTTAAGGAGTCGTGGGAGCTTTCATATCGGCCCCCATAAATACTTAATTCGTAATGTATATTTGATTAGTCATGAATAATTTTATCAATACCTCATTCAACTTCTGGGTTTAATTGATTTATCCTTTATAACTATTAAGGATTTCTATATATTTACTTAAAGGTTCTTTCGTCTTTTAAACGTATAAACGAATATTAGTTTGTGACGCGGTGTTTAAGACGTAATACCCGGAACTACGATCGTGACCATTTACTTTCAGTTTTGATTCCTCAGAGAAACAAACCGTGTGAACGCGGCGTTTACGTGCTAAACCTAAGTACTTTCGATTGGTTTCATTGGTAAAACAGTCAGTTATCAGGATACTCATTACGAAATACAAATAATAGGAATTAGCACACTTCGTGATAAGAATTCAAAGTCGAAATCATTTGGAACTGTAGGTGGGAGAGGAACTACGAGTCAGTTAAAACTTGACAGAGTGGCCATTTCAAATTAGACAAGTTCAATTATACGTATGTAAGCGGCCAGATAAATGAATTAAGACAAGTGTTATCTGTGGGTGAGTTATCAATTTTGGGAAAATAAACATTGTCTTTTGTGGTCGTGCCGTAATAGAATGACTTATAAATTGTTATTGTATTCTGTATTGATATCCCATTATTTGCACTGCTAGCAGGCATGATAGATAACACGTATTAATAGCTATACATTAAATTACTCATCTACCGAAACCACCATTATTTACTTTTGATTGGAAAAAAAATTAAATGTGTAATAAACTAGTTTCCCCAAATGTTGCGCAAAGTATTACACAGGGAATCCAACAACAGGAAAACCATCATAAATCAGCATTATGGTGATTGCGAGGCTTTCTGGAAATAAAACAAAAATTCTTACTTATTCTCCTGAGATGATATCTATCCCTGAAAGCCTCGCAATCGAAATATTGAACTTTAGCAATTTTGAATTTTGAAATATCGTTTTATATATTTTCTCTAACGAAAGTTAATAAATAATATTTAATACCGTTTTATAAATCGCAGTCAGGTAAAACCACAATGCACATTGAGAGAAAATGGCGCTCCTTAAACTGACGATATTGAGATATAAATGAACAATATAGCTGTATCCGTTACATGATTACGCGGACTGCTTTCATTACACAAAACCGTTCCCTTTTAGTCATTTCCCGAATGTTCGGGTGTGATTTGACTTAATTCACACCAGGTATTTGTCACTAAATCAGGAACAAGACTAACTATCACAGCAAGAAGTACTGTTTTGATTTCAATTATAAACACGCCTGCTGGGGAAAAAAAGAAAAGAAAAAAAATCGAGTTTCGCTTCAGTCTCAAAACAGCAGAAAACTACTATCTTAACATTAATCTTCTTATCAGATTCCCGTTCATGTGATTTGAGAAGCTTTTATTCAAATGAAAACGAATATATTATAGGAACTCGATTTTTTTCTTCTTATAAAAGTACTTGCGGGGAAAAACGGACGACATCTGAAGGTCAGGGTCAACGCGGCTGTCAAACTTGTAAAAATAACTTTTATATATAGCGTTGAAATCGTATAAATATAGCCCAAGGGGTCAAAAGACGCTGAAATGAAGGCCTTGTTCTGGACTGACTTGCGATAAACGAAAACAGACGCGGGAATGTCAACCAAGGCCACATTCAACACGCGTCCGTCTGCCCAAAAAACGCTTGTGTATGTTTATATTTCATTCGATAAAAGCTAAATATTTCAATATTCCGTAGATTCTACAGTTAAAAGGTTTTCCTTTTGATCCTCTCGTGATGCCATTTGTTTTTTAATTCAATTCTAAACGTTTTCACTCATAACACAGCTACAGTTTCATCGGCTTTTTATATAAAACGGGGCTCGGTGAACATTTTACGCCGTTTCCTTTTTGACTGTTGATTTAAATAGAATGTTATCAATCCCGATAATAAGTGTTTTCAGGTGACACGAATTACTTAGTGATTTAGATACTTGCTGATAATGCACGTCTTCAACCTATGAACGTTTCTTTATCTCATGACAACCGGCTTTTGAGGCGAGCTTGAAAAATAACTAGATTTTAAAATAAATCCCAAAAATAAAGTGAGACTACATTTGTGTAATCAGTGTCATTATTATATACGTAAAAGCGTATGGACAGTCGTAGAAACAAGAATGCCTTTGAATTGGGAGAAGAGATGTGAGAAGTATCGAGAAACAATTGATAACAAGAAAGGGAGCCGGTAAGACGTGGTCGAACGCGAGGAAGAAACGACGAACTACGAACACGTTTACCGCTTCAGGAGAAGGTTATCCGGTCGGCTTTTGCAGGGGCTTTTTGCAGGGGTGATTTCCTGAAACCTTTCTCCCTAAAAAATTGATATTTGTCATTTACAAACACCTCGAGTTGTTCAAACATACTGACGTCGTAATTACAAGCGAAGCGTGTTTACAACTCAACACCACTAAGCTACTTTCTATATCCCTTTGTGTTATTTTACTTTCAATATTATATCAGATAATCCGCTTCCAATTTTGACTTCCTACTTTACCGTTTCTCTTTTACTATACCCTTTTGTTTACTCAATCTCAGAAACAAAACGTTAGAAAACTTTAATACTCTTTGGGTAAATAAGTCATCACTGAAAAAATTAAGAATGACCTTGGCTGACCTTACTCCTGGTCATACGGTTGAGAACGTCATATCACTAAGTACAGCTGTTTCCACGTCACTCGAAGAGCGCTATTCTGATACCGTATTTGATTACTTTACAAGCAATATGCGCTGAAAGCCATTTCAATGCTCATGTTACCTAATCGATTCAGATATATTTAAATATATTCGTGAAGAAAAAATAGAAGTGGTAATGTAGTGGGCTACCTGTGTTGAATTTGATACAGGAAGAGGCTGGAAACAACTTAAAAAAACTCTAATGGTCAGTTGTGGCCGGTAAAGTTCAGAATGGATTACTGAGGAGTGTCTAGGAGGAGTTT
>JAUUIK010021342.1:0-10213 GCA_032270385.1 Urticina crassicornis | reverse complement strand
CCCGCCCCGCGGCGCACCCCCTGGATCCGCCCCTGGATTGCACATTAGGCTTCGACTTTTTTTACTGAGAAACTGATGATTTCGAAATCTAAAAGTGTATCTAACTATATTAATAAAGTTATTTTAATACTGCAAGTGGAACTGTTGTTCGAAATGTAGCATACACCGTCGCGGCATGTGGTTGCTTGGTTACGATGTGATCTAATACAAAAGATAAAAGTAACTCTAGCCCTTGGGTCAGGGAGCATAGAACCTCTTACTAGCAGAGCTAGTAGAGTCTTGCATCATGGCGCTCATTTTGCAGCATTCCGTCCTTTTATTTACTTTCCTACTGTTCTCTACGGACTCAGGTAAGTTTAGGTAATGTAGCATGTGTAGTGGTACCTATGCAGCCTCCACCACATACTGTGGGCCGTCCGCAAAACGCCTACCATTGTTTTGCTAATAAGGTGTTGCCACACTAGGATAAAAGAACAAGCCCCAACACACCACTATATATCAGTCATCTCATAATACTTTTGATATGATCTTAGTATTATTTAGATGCATCCGAACAAATACGATAACGATGGGCTGTAGTGTTTAGCTTTCATCTCCCGAAGATTGTGTTGAAGTAATATTAGCTGGAAAGAACTGCAAACATCTGTTTAGCTCTGAATAGAGGAAACAATTTTTGTATCGCATTCATTATCTGAGTTTCTTCAGTTGGGATATGTAACTGCTAGGGTTTTGTGCCAAGTAGAAACTGAACCGCATGCTGAGATATCGTGACTGAAGTCAGTTAATCTCATAACTTAAACGACACATAAGACAACAACGTTGAAGGGTTTTTCCGTTATTTGGTTTACCCCTTCTCCTAAAAAGTGTCACCTAAAGTGCATGTGTAGCCGATTTTAATGCTTTGTACAATAATTTAAGAATGATTATCACTTTACTAAGTCAGGTAAGCCACGGTGCCCGCCGCGCCTGGTACACGAGAAACTAATATTCCGGGAACCCAGCGCGAACTAATCCAAACAGCAATTGAGTCTGGTTTTTAAAGCTTTCGATATAAGATATTTTACGAAAGAAAAGACTTTACATATATCTATTAAAAGCTTACAAGCTTCGATGTATTTATTGGTTTAATAAAATTTTCCGCAATCTAAAATGAAAACGTTTGTTTACAAGATTATGAAATATAATACTGAGTATTGGAGTTCCAAGAAGGCAGAAAAATACACAGGTCAACTCGCGTGAACTTATGGGAATCAAGTTGTCGCCTCTGGATATTGTTTTCATACATCACCGCCTTTGTTATTATTAGTATTGAATAGCGCGGTCAATAGAATTCTTAAAGGGTGATTTGTCAAAATAAATTTGGCAGGATCACATGCAAAACGGACGTTTACACGTACTTCGAAAACCTCGGGTTTTCATTGTACTGAGCTGGTACACCCGTCTAGCATATGTTTCCTTGTACATTTTCACTTTTACTGGTAGTCTCAGTATACCGTTACAGTTATATCATACTAAGACTACCAGCGAGCAGTCCCCCTTTTAACTTCAGGGTCCAATTTATTCGCATTTTCTTTGTATTTTCTGGAAGCCAAAGTCAGGACCCACTCAGGTGAAACTAATATATTCGTGACGCAAGATGTCCGTTATTTCTGGTAATGCGGTTGGTCGGAGCAGGGGCCGAAATCAGTGCATGAGAGGAGAATTCAGTACAAACTTTTAATATTCATCACTAATAATTGTTTTAATGCATGCGCTTTCTGCCGTCCACCCTTTGGCGGTGATACTGCTTCGTTTTCGAAGCCCTTCAATTGGAGAATCGTTCAGTTTTTCCAAACGCCTGATTTTGGCATATCTTGTAAAAACAATATTCAATTATGACCAAAATAAATCGATTAATGAAACAAAACAATTAAATTACAAATTTGTACCGTACTGTATTTAAAAAAATATCTAAAAAGATTAAAGGTACTTCAGACACCCCTAAGACAAGAAACTTATAAATGCAATTATTTGATATTAGCTGAATATATTTATAATTCTATATTCTATATTATTTTATTTATAACATGTTTTTATGTTTTCAAAATATATTTTTATCTGTTTACTTTAAGTAATGTTATATGATTTTATTGTAAACTCATTGAGTTTTTGTAAATGCGTTCTAAGAACGTCTTATTATTGTATCTCTTGCTATCGGTAGTCGATCGGCACCGGTGGCTAGAGATATCATGATGTTATTATCGATTTTTAAATTATCAGTAATACACCAATATTTTGTTGTTGTTTTTCAATCTCATGCAGTCATAGCTCAGAGTTGTCGTTCAGGGTGGGAGAGCAACACAGACAGCTGTTACAAGTTTGTGGTTCGAAGTCTGACGGTCAAGGGAGTCAGTTGGGAAATTGCAGATATTACGTGTCAGTCCTATGGAGGGCATTTAGTTAGCATTGCCAACCAACTCGAACAGGACTTCATTACGTCTAAAGTGAAACAGTTTACTAACGAGCACTTTTGGATCGGATACAATGACCGAGCCAACGAGAGTTACTTTAATTGGACCGATGGACTAACAGAGACAAATTATACAAATTGGAGGAGGGGGGAGCCTAATGATTTCCTCAGGAGAGAGGATTGCGTGGAAATGGTCGCTAGATCTGGTCTTTGGAATGACGAATACTGCGCTTATGAATATAGTTATATTTGTAAGAGGGCCAAAGGTAACAAAACTATTTTACTTTTTCTTTCACTATTTCCTTTGTTTTTTGTTTTTTTTGTTTTGTTTTTTTATTATTTATTTTTATTTTATGGTTGTTTGTTTGTTATTTTTCTCGACGTTGTGCGCATTTTATTCGCTCGTCTGTTACGGCTTGTTTGTATATTTTCTTGTTTTTCTAGGCCGTTTCTTTTTACGCTTGTTCGTTCTTCCAATCCTTTCTCTATACCTGTTTGCCGTTTCTTTCAGAACTATATTTTTATTGATACAACTTAATTTGTGTCCTGTAATTTAGATGATTGCAGCAGATTTCAAACAAATTCCTTACATGAATAATTAAGAACGATCACTTTTTTATTTCAGGAGCGCCGTGGCCAACACAAGGCACCATCATACCTCCAGTAACATCAAGTAAGATAATAATAATAATAATAATAATAAGTTCTAATTATAAAGCGCATTTCAAAAATGTCCCAATGCGCTTTACAACAACCAGTCGAGGACTTTTTCGGGCTGCTCATGCACAATGGCAGCAGCTTACAATCATGAGAGGTAATTAGTACGTTAATGATATGCCTCCAATTAGAATAGGCTGTTGAACCGGGGGAAACCCCTACTCTTATACGAATAGTTCAACCTGGTTCTTTAATGTCCCCCATTACAGATTAGTCAAGGGTTAGGAGACAGGACCTACGATTTAACGTCCTTATCAGAGAAGACGTGAAAGTCTTACCATTTGCAGCGGATTTTATTACAAAGGCAGCACTTTCTACTCAGTTATTTTAAGACCCTGAGTGTTGGTCCGGCCGGGAATCAAACCACGGCCTCCCGCACAAAAGACCAATGCTCAACCAACTGAGCCAACCGGGCGGCGGTAATTGTTTTGGTATCGCACCTGATACATTATATATTATATAGCCACACAGCGGTCAATCGGTCAATTCCGCACGATAAATGGAATTAGAGTATCACTTCTTACCTGCATTCTGTTTCTATGCATTAAATCAGACCCAATTGTTTTTCCTGATCACATTAACAACTAAGAATTGTTTGTTAATTGCGCGTGACTCAAGATGTTGTTTGACGCATAGTCGTCTTTGCAACTGAATTGAATGACATGGTATAGCCTATCAAGATCGTTTCTTTATTCTCTTTGTTGTATTTATCAGCCCCTATCTACTGCGGAGCGGGATGGGATAATTATGGAACATCTTGTTACAAGTTCTCCACGGTAGTAAAGATATGGACTGAGGCCATGAAGGACTGTCGTGAATCAGGAGGGTATCTGGTCAAGGTGGACAATGCAGACGAACAACACTATTTGTCTTACAGGCTACGAATGCTTAACCAGGTGAACAGACGTTGAGCCTTAGCCCTATATCCATGCTGGTATAGTATAACTCATGACCCCTCGAGTACTTCTGGCCCACAATAAGAAAGAAGATGACACATAGTCATAGATACACGTTTTATTTAAATAATGTTATTAAAAGAAAATGCTGTTTCAAGTATGTTCAGCTTAATTGGGGAGTGCGCGTCATACCTAGCCGGAAGATCCACATTGTGATACCAAGTAATCTCACATCCTTGTTTCTCGATTAATAATTAAGTGGCGGCAGTACTATTGACCATAATACTTTGCAAACTTGGACCAACCCCCCCCCCCCTCCCCCCAACATTTTATTTCACCGGAGAACACAATGGGAACGAGATTGTTGAAAACATGCATGACTCCTCTTTCACTCGTGTAGCTTAGTGTATGGAGGGATAGCACGCACCGTAAGATTCCTAACGGAATAACCGAGCATTACATAAAACACAGATTCGTGGAAGATGCGGATTTGTGCTCTGGGTTGTATCCTACCTTTATATTTGTATCATTTTATCAGTATCATTAACAGTATCATTAACAGCATCATTATCAGTATCATTTTATTTGAATTAACTTTATCTTGTTGCATCTTAAGATGTCCTTTTATATCCGTACCATTTACGCAGCCCATGTGGATAGGTCTAACCGATCAAGCCGTCGAGGGAACGTACGTTTGGATAGGTGACAAGACCCCTCTTAACTACACTCACTGGTTTCCCGGTGAACCGAACGATTTTAGTGGCAATGAAGACTGCATTCAAATGTTGAACGGCTATTGGGGTGGCTTTTGGAATGATAACTTTTGCGGTAAAACAAGAACCTACATTTGCGAGAAACCCTTTGGTAAGTCTAATTGTTATTGGTAGAGAGAGCAGATTTCGTATGGCAATGGATGAGATGATTTTTTGTGCATACCTATTGATTGGTTAAGAGTAGAAGCCTTTTAAGGTCAAGGACGAGATCTTCTTTATTATATTTATGTTAACTCTTAATAATAGTTAATAATTAGTGATGCAAGAAATCTTTTGTCATTCAAAATATCCACATCGATGCCCTTTTCATCCGCCCAGTTTTGTTTCCCATTGCATCATTTCATTATTTTCCCATTCTACCTTCCAAATCTTTCATCAGATTTTCACCATT
This sequence comes from Urticina crassicornis, assembly GCA_032270385.1. Classification (NCBI taxonomy): domain Eukaryota; kingdom Metazoa; phylum Cnidaria; class Anthozoa; order Actiniaria; family Actiniidae; genus Urticina; species Urticina crassicornis. Next base: position 4,987 of record JAUUIK010021342.1, on the reverse strand, counting down.
TCTCAACAATATCGTTTCTGTATGTACACTTTTAAATTATCTAGTCAATCAATTAGATTTAATCATTCAACAATTCCAACTCAGGTCAAAACTTATGTCCCGCAAATTGGGTACCCTTTGGAGACTCGTGTCTGGAATTTAATACCCACCCAGCCCAGGCTTTAACCTGGACTCAAGCACGTGATTCCTGCAAGATCACCAAGGGGGCTGATCTGGTCAGCGTTCTCAGCCAAGACGAACAGACACTTCTACTTCAACAGCTAAACGATTTGAGAGCTGGGAGCGTCTGGATTGGTCTCAATGACATTACGAAGGAGGGGTTATTCGTTTGGAGTGACAGGTACACTTAAACTAAATTTTCTTCGTCCACTTTAGCTTTTTGCATGGTTGTAGCGTTGTTGAAAATGTTCATTTTTTGCGATCTATCATTGTCTTTTAGTCATTCTGATTATATCAACATCATCCTTTACATCATCACAACAAGTCGTATACGATATTTGTTGTCGTTAAAGCTTTATCTAGACTTTATGTAGTCTATAAGGGACAAACACATACACACAAAACACGTAGAAAATCTAAACATTTATTCCATAACCTATTATAAGTGCCTTACCTATAATATTCATTGCTGAGTTGTATTTTATTAGATCTGTTCTGACGTACCAGAACTGGTCTCCCAATGAACCAGGTAGCGGCGCTTTGGCTGCAAATAAAGACTGTGTTGTGGTAGAAAGTAATACTGACAATGGTACATGGTCTACTACAAACTGCACCTACAAGAGGACATACGTTTGTAGAAGAAATAGAGGTTAGCAGGATAATCATACTGGAACCCTGACAACCCAATAACCATCACTCATGACCATAGCAATCATATTAAACTCCCTATGTAGCCACTCGTAACCATGACAACTATATTGAAGCTCCAGATAACTACTTTTAACCATAACAATTAAATTTAGACCCTAAAAAACACTCGTAACCATGACAACTATATTGAAGCTCGAGTTAACTACTTGTAACTATGACAATCACATTTAGACCCTTAACAACCTCTTGTAACCAAAGCAACTATATTGAACCTCTAGATAACTAATTGTAACTATAATAATTAAATTTACACTCCGCGCAACCTCTGGTAACCATGACAACTATGCTGAACCTCTAGATAACTTCTTGTAATATCAGTTAATATAACAATTAAATTTAGACTCCACACATGCAACCTCTGGTAACCATGACAACTATGCTGACCCTATAGATAACTACTTGTAACTATAACAATTAAATTTAGACTCCAAGCAACCTCTGGTAACCATGACAACTATGTTGAATCTCTATGTTGAAAATCTCGTAACCATGAAAACCATATAAAAGCTATACGCAACTAGTGTTAAAAAGACAACAAAAACAACTTGTAGTTAACCGTTACAATGATATTTAAACCATTATTTTTTTGTTCAAGGCTATGATCAATGTAACTCACCGTTAGGTATGCAGAACTTACAGATTGATGACTCCCAGATTACCGCAAGTAGCTCAAAAGATACCAAGTCAGTACCATCTCAGGCGCGTTTGAAAATTCAGCCAACAAGTACTACATCAGGGGCCTGGTGCGCAAAAAATAACGCGAAGGTTAGAATAATGTACACTCGAATGACTGATTCTAGACAAATAACTTGTAATCCTTCTTGTAAACATTTTCATGTCAATGAAGAGTAATATCTGAGTACTTTTTACAACGTCATTCAGCTATAAGCAAATAGAAACTATGTCGCAGTTTTGAAGATTGTCCCTGTAGTAGGTTGACATTTGCCAGGCAGATAAACCATTTAATTTTTCCTTCCCAAAGCCAATTTCGGTGTCGACCCCTCCCTTATCTTTTCAAAATGTTTCAACTCACTGAGTGATGTTATTGAAAATCTCGGTTATTAATGACCTTTTCGTGAAAAATTCTGATTTGAAACGACATTGAAGTGTTGGTGTTTTTTTTTACTGGTTATTTCAGGGTGAATATCTACAAACTGACCTGGGTCTTATCAGACGGATCACGCATATTGCACTCCAAGGAAGACCCAAGTCAACTGACTTTGTTAAAACCTTTTACATCCGATACGGTAATGATGGCAAAACGTTCATCAACTATGGTGAAAATGCAACACAATCCTACCAAGTGAGTAAAAAAACACAACAGAATTTCAATAATTCTAGGGGAGCATATACTGATGATGCTCACTGATGGTTTTAGGTCATTAAAGGAAGCAGTAGCTCAGATGCTATCAGGAATATTATGCTTTCTGGGGCCATCAGCTGTAGGTTTATCAGGATCTACCCATTACAATGGAACAATACCATTTGTATGAGAACTGAAATCTATGGGTGTGACGGTCAAGGTGAGCTAGTTCCTTTACAAAATAACTGGTAGATCAGAACGTACCTGGTGTAGAGGGGAGCTTTGGTTGTACTGGTATTATTTCAGTGTTGCATTAAACAGTCTTTGGTGCAGTAAAAGAAACTCTTGTCACCGGCTTCACTTAATTTTACTCTTCTTGAATGTGTATAGTCCTTGCGGAGCTCTCAAACAGGAGTTAGACAGAATGTTTGAGGATGGTAGGAGGGAGGATCTTCATACTAACTACGTGGAACTCTTCTTTACAAACATTCTAGAATTCAATCTCCCATATCATTATAAAGTACACATGATGTTAGTACAGGTGTTGGTAGACTTAGTATTATTGATATGATTGTAGCCTCGTCAGCCAAATGCAAATCAGGATGGGAAGAAGGACCGGATAACACGTGTTACCAGTTTAACACAAATCTATACAAGATATGGGCAGGTTAGCGGCTTGATCTGATCATACGTACTTTAATGGCGTGAGTTTATCTTTTCTGATCATAACGTTGCTTTATCCATATACATATGCATGTTATTGAGGTGAAACGAACAATCAATCACCTTTTCAGAGTTCAGCGTCAGTTAGCAAGCAGTATCAGGGCGCTCATCGGCTATGAACAAACATGACAGTCCTCATATTTTTAAAGACGCGATATCCCAGAGATAATTCGTTGTACCGGCATGCATTTCATGAACCATAAAAACTGACCGGACTGAATTTTGCATAGAAGAAGACTTTAATAAGAAAAGATTTCAATTCATGCTGTGATTCATCACTGAAACAAAAGACTTTTACACAATTTAATTTCAATCATTCCCTGCAGGAAGAAGGGGCGAGTGTTGGAAAACAAGATAAAAAGTCTTGCTAATAGTATATTCATGTTGCATTTTCCTCAGACGCTAGAGCTACGTGTACCAGTCAAGGTGGTGATCTGTTAAGTATCATAACAAACAATGAAAGGATCTACATTGACAACAGATTAAAATCCCTTGTAAACTCAGTGAGTTCTCTATGGATAGGCCTGAACGACAGGGAGTCGAACCGACTATTTTACTGGAGTGACCGCAGTCCATACGTAGTGACCAGGTGGGATTCTGGGTATCCTAGAGACAAAACCAGTAAGTTTACCCTAATCCTCATAATTCTAGCTTGCGATCTGAGCCCAGCTTTCGTTACTTGACGGACGGTATTTCACGCACTTGATAGGTGATACAATCTATTCTGTATGATGACGAGAGAAAAACGTTTGCGCATGCTCGTAGAATGTGTGTAAATCACCTGAAGACATCTTCGTAAACATAAGCAAATTTTACTTTCACACTTGCCTTATTTAACAATGATGCTCACAAATCAGGGGCGGATTTAAGGGGGGGTGTGTTGGGGGTGTACACCCCCCTTAAATACAGAAAGTACCCTTTTTTCTCGCGAATTTAGTGTAAAACAGTGCCGTAACAGTGCCCTGAACTACCGTAACACCCCCTGGGATGGATGAAGGGCCCCCTCAGTGGCCCTCTTGTCATGAAATGCAGTATATAGTAGTAATTAATAGGAGAACAGGGCCTTAAAACTGATGCAGAACGTTTTTTTTTTGGGTTCTGCGTTTTCAAATGTACGAAACTGTAAGTACTGCACAGACTTGGTGGTGTCCAAACTTCTTAGGAATGTGCCCTATTTCCTCGTACACCCCCCTAAAATAAATCCTGAATCCGCCCCTGCAAATTGTCAAAACTTAGAGTCAGTTCCTGAGGGTAATTCTTTCATAGTGTCTTCATTAACACGATTATCTTCTCCCACAAGTGTATACAGACGAAATTGTTTGTACACTCGAAGAATACGAGCATTACTGGCTTTTCACACCGAAGCTCTCTTGAACTCTAAGAAAGCGTTACGTTCTGATGTCCACACATGCGCAAACGTTTTTTACTTGTGTCGTGTATGATACTTCTCCCTTCAGTGTATATACTCCTTCTCCTTTGTACCTCTCTGGCGCGGAAGAGTATAAAGGAGGCTGTGCTCGCAAGGTACCTGAATCTTTTAGTAGAATGTCTGAATCTTTTTTTCAGATGCTAAGGCTTGTGTAGAGGTGGTACCCAGCCGTGCCGCTTGGAGGGACGTTGGCTGTGGGCAGTACAAACCGTTTATCTGTAAAAAGAAATTAGGTCAGTAAAAATTAACTATTTATTTCGGTTTTTCACTGTTTAATAATGGGCTTGATTCGTAACAAAATTATGTCTAGCTATTGAACCGTGTTGAACCAAACGAAAAGAGCTAGACGTTCAAAAACCTTTAACTTTTTGTCATTGATTGTGAACAAATCTGTCTTTTTCTAGTTACCATAAGGTGTAACCATAAGTTAGCCGTTAAAGCTGCCTGTGGGTTTTTCGCGATTGCCTAAAATCATGATACACTTTTTTCACGATTTAAAATATTTATACTGATATTATTTTGTTTGTAGGTTCTCCACATGTCAAAAAGGTTTCCATGACAGCTGGTAAGTATAGATGCTATCTATTAATAGGAATTTAATTGATCACTAGTAAAACTGGAAGGCTTTCCACTCGGTAGTCTTATGAGGAAAACACAATAGA
>JAUUIK010021231.1:0-10219 GCA_032270385.1 Urticina crassicornis | reverse complement strand
CGAGTGTTTGCACCTGCTCGAGAATTCTCCCAACCACATCGAGGTTTTCATTAGCCTGTGCAAACACAGTAAATGTGCTTTATTTGTTTTATAAAAAAAATTATCTCTTTTTAATAAATAACGAAAGACAACCGTATGCAAACACGGCTCTCAACCTATCAGAGCGCACGGACTAACTAAAAATATTTTATAATTCATTTTATTCAAAGAATAGTCTAGACTTTTTATTATTATTTTTGAAATATTTGAGTAGTTTGACATGTGATATTTTTTGAATTCTTCAAGTTTTATATGAAAGAAATAAAATGGTTAAACAGTCTAACTGTAATGTAATTTCTAAGCTAAATGGCACAAATAATTAACAGGGGCGGATCCAGGATTTGTTTAGGGGGGTGCACGAAGAAATAGGGCACGTTGCGAAAGATTTAGGGCACCGACAAGTCTGACGTGTTCCTTATATAGTTCTTACAGTTTCGTTAGAGTGGATACGCAGAACCAAAAAAGAAAAGCTTCTCCGTCGTTTTGACATTACTCTTATATACTATACTAATTGAAAACAATTAACACAAAGTACAATTTGTACACATTAACATCAATGTATACTCCCGTCTGCCCCATCCCATTCATGGTCCCAGCGAATGAACAACCGAGAGGAGACTTCCAACAACAGGGAACAATGTATGGGAAATTTAGAGTTAAATAAAGATTTATATTTATGTGAAGTTTAATTATGTGACACTTTTGCGGGTCATCCCTGTAATGACGTATAAGTCACGCTGGTAACGCCATATTCTTCTCTCCAAACGTGTTTTTAAGATGTATGAATTAAAGCGTTCCTAACTCTCTTTCTAATAAGTAAACCCCATCTAGGAGTAGTGACTAGTTTTTTTGCTTAATCTTTTAGCTATTAATAAAATAATTTTTCAATAATGTTATACGCTACTTTGCGTGACATTTATCCAAGCCAACACGTTGCTATACCAACTATTTATTATAAATATTGTAGCTCAGCCAATCAGAAACAAGAAACACCGGAATGCCGCTTTTAAAACACAAAAGAGAACGCTGAGAGATCAGAGTCCGATTTGAAGGCATTGAAAGAAGACGAGCGATTGTCTACATTTTAGAGAAAATTCTTTATTATGAGTACCGAAATAGACAATCACATAAGCAAGAAATATGAAATCAAAAAGCGACTTGGAAAAGGAGTAAGTTGAGTTGAATGTTGTCTCTTTGAAACCGAGGAAAATTACCCGCCATTTTGGAAACGCACTCATCCTGACGATATCATTCTCAAAAGTGAATATTTCTCGTATTTTTAGGCTTACGGGATCGTCTGGAAAGGTATAGATCGTAAAACTGGCGAAGTCGTCGCCGTTAAGAAGATTTTTGATGCATTTAGAAACCAAACGGACGCCCAGGTAAGCTTTAAGCTTAATAATTCGTCAAGAATTGATTCAGTGAATTTTGTGGTTTTCCGATTCGCGTCTGTTTATTATATATACATGTAGTCGTACTTTGAAATCTGAGTTTCATTTTGTTTGAATTTCAGAGAACCTTTCGGGAGATTTGTTTCCTACAGGTGAGTGGTATCATTAAGTGATTCCTTGGGGAATTTATTATATTTTTTTAAGTACAACATTTCGTACATATACGCGCAGTGCTTACGTGGTAGCTTATAGAGTGTTCAAATATTTTTCAGTCATCATTATAAATAAACCAAATGTTTTATATGCTTGTATTTCAGGAATTTGGTGACCACGAAAATGTAGTCAAACTCATGAATGTCATCAAGGCCGACAATGATAAAGACATTTACTTAGTTTTTGAATATATGGGTAAGTATTTAGGACAGTTTCTGGTAAACATAAGTTATCAGTAAGCTTATAAGTTCGAGTATAAGCTTACCTTCGACATCAAAAATTCTCACTAAAATTGAATGCTGACCTGTATGTGATTATTTCTGTGGTAATTACACTTTGAAATATTCGGATGTTTGTTGTTAACATATTTAATGTGTATATTTTGATTGGTTCAGAGGCCTAATGTTCTGAGGCTTAGTCACTCTTCATTCAACATTTCCAACTCTTGCATTAATGTCTTTTTGAGTAAGTTAAGCTTAATAAACTTGGGTTAAGTCTTCAATCTGGTATAAAATTATCTGGTTTACATTCAAGTTAGAAAAAAGAACTATTCATTACCAAGTTTTTGTACCACTAGAATATTACCGGGAAGTCTGATATATTGTTTAAAAATGTAAGTTAGTCCAACATCGAGATGCCTCATGGCCACCAACATTTCGCAATATCATAGATCGTTTGCTAATTTAAAAACATACATTTTCTAATCTCAATTCAACCTGTAAGGTACTGCATTAATTTAAAACTTAATTGTGAATCGGTTGTATTCCTGTTGTTGATTTCACTAGATTATCGATTTCCTCAACAACCTTTAAAATTGATAAAATGTGACGTCACTATCAAGTCATTTGTGACCTTACAGACGTATTGCGATTTTTCCAGAATATTCTTCTTGGATGTAGTTTATTTCAATTACAAGAAAAATAATTCTACATATATTAAAAAAATTAACAAAATAATTATTTTGTCTAAAGTAAAAGCCAGGAATAAATATGTATTTCCTGAATAAATTTAATTAGATATTTCGTGTGTAGTCAATGTCAAAAACATGCCAATGCTTCTTTAATTATTTTAAAAATGAATAACATTAATAAATTAATAAGGTTAAGAAGCATTCAGCATTCATTGATATGTTGACACCAACCTGTGAAGAATTGTTGGATGTTCAATTATTTAATAAAAATATTGCAAATTATGCAATATTATACAATTATTATATGGCAGTCCGGTCCGGATGAAAATGGAGCAATCTGATTGGTTCTCTGAGCAGTCGGAATTCTGCAGTCTGGACCGGGTTACCGGACCGATTTGTTTCTAAGTTTAAAAAAATATATTTCGCCATTATAATAAACATCTTATTGACCGGGCTTGTTCGGTACGGATAAGAGGATATTGGTCTCATACTTTTTTTGCATTTTTTATACAAACACAAAAAAGTACTTTACCAATATCCCCCTATCAGGACCTCACGCTCGGTCAATAACCTCTATGTAATAATGTTAATGATTGATTAAAAATATTTTCCCTACAGACACTGATCTACATAATGTGATTAAAAAAGGAAATATTCTAAAGGATATTCACAAAAGATATATTATGTACCAGGTAAGAATTATAGAGCAAATTTTGTCCTAGCATTCTGATTGGATGAAAAACACTCACATGCTATATGATTGGTTCAGCAGATTTCCTCAATGCCATGCCGTGACTGTGCCATGTGCTGTGATGTTTCACACTCATGATATCTGCTCTAATATATAAAATAACAGTACATTTACATTGTTTTTGTATGTGTCGTCCAATCAGTAACTTTTACTGTGTGTTACTCTAACTAGGTCCACCCTGATTACAATAATGAATCACATTGTAGACTAATACAACTAGAGTTTTGCTTTGATAAGTTTTGGTTCTGTGATGTGTCAGATTTGTTTTGGTTATTTGTAAGTGGCTCTGGTCAAGTAGTCATACAATAATCCATTCAACATTTCAAGTTAATAGTCACACAAGTGCATTATTTTATTATCAATATGTAATTGAAACCTTATAAATTATTCTTATCAATGAAATGTGTGTTCTTTTCAGCTTCTTAAAGCCACTAAATTTCTTCATTCTGGGAATGTTATCCATAGAGATTTAAAGGTAATTTAAGTTTCCTATTAATTGTGAACATACACTGTTGATTGCATCTTTGAAATCCTTCTTTACTAATACATTCACTCTGTTTTTTTCTATAGCCAAGTAATATACTTTTAGATTCTGAATGCTTTGTTAAGGTAATGAACTTTGAAGTAATTTAAAACTAGTTTTATTTTATAACTGACGTTTCGGATGTAGTCCTTCGTCGAAGTAACCATTCCAATTTACTTTAATATTGTATAGTTGTGTAGTGTCTGTGAATGGAATATTTCCTCACTGACAATACCATGTATTTTAGAATAGAATATTGTATTGATAACTCCATAATTTTCATATCTTATAGATTTGTGATTTTGGACTAGCGCGTTCTGTTACAAATGTGACTCAGGAAGCAGGGGATCCTAGTTTGACTGATTATGTTGCTACAAGATGGTACCGTGCACCAGAAATCCTTTTAGCTTCCACCAGGTACATTACTTAAAGAAATATGTTATCAGCTATATAAATGTGTATGTATGCCTTCAATAGAGTACTCAAGTGTGACGTCACAAAAAAATTTTTTTGGCGTCAACAATTGTCGATTTCAAATTTCGATAGACAATCAAAGAAGACGTTTACACACCAAACTTGACGAGAATCTGTTAAAAAGCAGCTGAGATATGGCCATTTGAATATATAATTTCCCCATAAAAAAACACTGTATTTTCGGCTGGGTTTTTTTTCGAATGTCTATTAGGAAATTATGAACCATAAATATGATACAGTGAAAATTATTTTTTTATGACGTCATCACTTGAGTACTCTATTAGAACATGTACTTATACAAAATTACCAAATGGTCAATCTAGTATGGTGGTTAAATCAATGCATTTTGATTGTGTTTACAGATATACTAAAGGTGTAGATATGTGGTCAGTAGGATGTATTCTGGGGGAATTATTACTAGGTGAGTACCATATTCATAGTTGCCTAATTGCAACTTTAACATGTTGTAAAATCTGTTGAAGTTTCTTGTGCTTCACAGTTCCATCTATCTGATTGATCTTGCTATTGAGGCCTGTTCAAACAAGAACACAAGTTGACACAAGCTTGAACTGGTGTCTCATTTGGCCACCAACTTGTGTGGGCTTGCGGTTACTTTGAACACACTCAAATTTCTTCACAAGTTCAGGTGACATGCAATAAACTTGTGCATGCTTGTGATTCGTTTGAATGATACAAACGCAAGCTACCACAAGTAACCTTCCGTTGACTTCTGCATTCTTGTTTGAACTGGGTTTTAGCCATATAATCAGAGTACCAGTATGTTACTTATTATACTTTACTCTTTAATCAGGTAAACCTTTATTCCCTGGAAGTTCTACCTTAAACCAAATCGAAAGGATTATGGCAGCAATAACACATCCATCTAGACAAGGTATGGCCCTCGGATTACCATATCAAACAATACAGAATTATGAATTGGAGAATAAAATATTATTAAACTTGGGATTGGTTGATTGAATTAAAGCTATATACAGAGGGGATGGAGGGTTCCTGAAAAAATATCAGTAATCAGGGTCCTGAATTTTTTAAAGATTATCTAAGAAAATTAATTGGAGTTTTATAAGATACTTGAAGGATGTTTTCAAAAAGAATATGGAGACTAATATGCAGAAAGGGGTCTTGAAACTTTTTTCATAAGAAAAAAATCTTCTTTTCTTGATTAAATTTCCCAGCTTTCTAGAACAGTAAAATGACAATTTATTTCTGTGTGTTTAATTTCAGATGTGGATAGTATTAAATCTCAGTATAGTTCCTCAGTGTTAGATCGCATGGCCCATAAACCAAAGAGGAGTTTAGACGATGTATTACCAACTGCTCCTCCAGATGCTGTAGATCTGCTTAAGCGTCTGTTACACTTCAACCCAGACAAGCGTCTAACGGCCGAACAAGCACTATCTCACCCTTATGTAGCCAAATTTCACAATCCAGAAGAGGAACTGGCCCTTGACTATGATATTGTACCACCGTTAGATGATGATGTACAACTCAGTGTCGAGGAATACAGAGTCAAACTTTACGAGGTAAAAAATATATTGATTGTTATGCTATAGACCACAGTCAAAATTGTTTTAAAAGGGGGACTAGCTAGCCTCCTAAGCAGATACTATGTGGCACTTCTGCATTGGGGGATGTAGGGAACCAGAAGTGCCACAAAGCATCTGCTTAGGAGGTTTGGGACAAGCAGGAAAAAAAACCCTCATATTTCCCTGAGAAATAGTTTTTTGTCTGTTTTTCTCCCTGCTTGCATCACTTTAAAAATAATTTTAAAAGTAGTCTATGGTAAGCAGTCTTGAATTACATAGATAGATTGAATTTTGAATATTTGGAGCCAAACTACAGTACTTCTGTGAAGTTGAAGAACAGTCTAAAAGTAAGGATGTCCGGGTCAGACTGAAGTTAAAAAAATTATTGTTTAATACATGTAGCTCAGTTTTAATTTTACTTTCAATTGTTGTACACAACAGAGTATTGTACAGAAAAAGACAAACATCAGAAGACAGAGAAGAGAAATACTACAACAAGAATGGAAAGAGCAGAGACAAGCTCAACAGCCTTCAGTGAGCCCAGCAAAACTGCCAAAGGAGCAAGCACCAAGAGAGAGTGAAGCTCTTAAACCAGTAGAGAACATTGCTGCTCACAATAATACTGCTGTTGCCAGTCAACCAATGAGGTCACCACCGGCAAAACAAGAACCTGCTAAAACAGTCGCTTTTGGAAGAACAATTTCTAAAACATCAACACCACCAAGACCGGCATCCAGGAATGGACATGTTAGGAGATACAGTCTTGAAAATGATAATGTAAGTATGATTTCCAAAGTCATTTTAAGTTCTATTACAGTTTGAACACATTGTTAATACCAGAATAGTTACATATAAATTTATTCATTAAAAAGATTTGAGCATAGGGTACCTGGTTAGTGTACATATATACAAATAGGATCTTAGTTGAAATATGTGTTTACAAATCAATGTTTTCTTGTTTTGTACACAGTTTATGACAGGGTCAAGGCCCCAAGCTGCAGGAAGATCTAGACCAATATCAGCACAAATAAAACCAAAGAATTCTATAATTACAAGAACAAACAGTGCCGATGGACTTCACATCACAAGTGCACGCTTGGTATGTCACAATGTCTAATATAAATATTTATGTTGTGCATAAGTTTAAACCTGTATTAAGTGCCCTTTTTAAGTGGTTAGAAGATATGATTTAAAAGACATTTGTTTCCTACACTTTGCACCTCCATATTTCTGCACCTCCAAGTTTGGTTCCAGTGATGTGCACAATATAAAAAAATCTGTACTCATTAATTTTGTCACATTAAAGAGTTAATGTGATGCAAGCTTGACATTATACAGCTAGTTTTTTTCAATTTGAATTTTCATTGCTGCTTTGGCACATACTGTCTAGGCATTGAACTCGGTACTTCCAATCTCACCCTGCAATTTTGTTCATTTCAGATCCCTGCACAAAGACCTTCTTCAGCCAAACCACCCTACAGACCAACAAGAAAACAAGTACCTAACTCTTCAGTGCAGCAACCAACATATGGAAGCTACACACAGACACATGGAGTTATTTCAAAAAGCTCATTACATGCCTTGCATTCGAGAATATTTTAAATATTAATATTATTAATAAATACTGGTAGTTAGGAAAGTACTGTAGCATATTTGTTTACAGGCTTATAATATAGAATACTTTTATTGAATCTTAAACTTATGCTATTTAATTTTCTATCGAGGGAATGTTCCTTGGTAAATTATAGGGAAGTTGACTTCCATGCAAACTGGTACTAACTTAGTCTGAGAGGATTTTATTGTATGAGGTGGGAAACGTCATGCCGATCCATTGGGAAACATGGCAAGCCACTGTTTTGTAAGTCTGCTGTAGCAGTGCCCAGTCACATCAGTTCACAATGCATGTGCAATTAGTCTATGGTGGTATGAACATATAAATTCTTCACGCTCAAGTTTTGTATTTTAGAAAAATATATTATTGCATTTAAGCTGAGCGCTCAAGTAGAAAGTATCTTGCAATCTTTCTCATATTTATTATTAAATTTCATTCACTTTTTGCTACTGACAAAAACCTTTTTAATGCACACATAGAGTATGAAATTGGTTACAAATGTATTCACACTGATATAAAGTAAGGTTGTTCTCACATAAATTCAAGTCTAGAATCCTAGGACAAAAATTAACTTGTGAATAAATAATTGCGCTGATTTATTAGAGGTAGATTTTATTGACATGTTATTTAAAGAGATTCTTATTAATGTTTAGCAATTATTACCTTGTGATCATAGATGAACATCATTAAGCATTAATAAGATGCCCTGCTTACATGTGTTATCTGTCATTAAATGTATGACTTTTCATATACTTAAATTGATATTCAAAGGAATTTTTAACTGATTCACAGTAGTATGAATATTTGATGTTCCGCTATTAATTTGAAATTTATTTCATTAATACATTATGTGTACCCTATTATTGCTTGATGTACATGTGTCGTCCAATCAGACTATACATGCTACTAATCTTGTACATGTACTTGTATTGTTATTATTGGTCATGAAGATTTAAAATTTAAACAATAACTTATCTTCAATTGAGAGAAAAGTTAATCCATAGGTAGCATGCTTTGCAGACTCGATTTTTTTTAATGCTCTGAAATCCCAAAAATCGAGTCTGCAAAGCAGGCTAATCCATAGGTCCATAACGAACAGTGGTAGTACTGTAGGACATGCCCTGTAGATATAAAAGAACCCAGACTGTATTATTCAGATATTATATTGATGCATTTTGTAAATTTAAATCAATAATGAAGAGACTTTAGACATTGTAAATATTTTAGTTTGCTAATGTAACTAAATGAAGAATAAAAAATTTGAATACAGATTATGGCTATTTTATGGAGTATTTGTAAAAAATGTGTGCACATTTAATAATAATCATCATCTTTATTTAACATGGGGTTTTCAGGGGGAGATCCAGGATTTGTTTTTAGGGGGTGGACAAAGAAATAGAGCACTTTCCTAAAGATTTAGGGCACCAGCATGCCCAACGATTTCCTTACAGTACTACAGTTTCATAAAAACGAAATCGCAGAACCAAGGGGTAGTTTGGGGCACCGTTGGGGTACTGTTTTATACTAAATTCACGAGAAAAAAAGGGCACTTTACTGTCATTAGAGGGGGGTGCACACCCCATCACCCCCCCCCCTCCCCCCCCTAAATTTGTCCCTGGTTTTACAAATACAGCGAATAAAATAAATGCTGGTTTCCAATTTGGCCCACTAATTGAAAATGAGATGGGAAGAAGTTAAGACAAAAATTCATGTTTTCACAATAATCTGTCAGGGGAAACTGAAAATTTTCCTTCAACTTCCGGGTTCCCTGTGTTAATGTCTTGGAACGCCTGTCTGGTTTTACTTCGCGTCTTGTCTTCTTTAGATTCTTTCAAGCTAGTTTCTTTTGTAGGTGCAACAATTCTGGCCTAGGAAATAATGCAAGCGGATCATTTCTACTAGTGTTATGGCCAGGTAAATTACTATCCAGATCAAGACCCAAACCGGGATTCTGTTTAGTGTCTCGTTGGCAAGACGAGCGGTTATGCTTTGTTTTTCTTGATGTCGAAAAGTGAGTGTGGCTGGATCGAGCCAATGCTACTTGCGTTCGAGGTGGAAAGCAATGTTAAAAACCGCAGGATATTTAGGACGGTATCTAGGGAGATATGTGGTGAATCTATGGAGCCACCAGAGGAAAGTATCGTGTTATTTGGTAAAATTCACGACAGCAGTATAAAAGGTACGCAGATACAAGCAGTCCTGGAAGCAGTACAATATATAAGTTTACATTACTTCTATGATTACCATACTAATTTCTATAGTGTCAAGTATTTACTGTCGAGACAGTTGGTGGATGACATAATTTGGGAAAGTTGTATATTTTAGAAAAGCCTTTATCTAAACTTTGATTATTACTATGCAATGAATAAGTGGATGAATGAATGAATGAAACAAAAAACAGATAATATTATGTTTTGATAGTTTCCATTTCCACAGATGGAGTGGTATCTGTTGCAAGTGGTAAAGCTGCAAATGTTGATATATCTGATCCAAAAGATAGAAATTTCTATCACTGGATTGACTTTCTTTTTGTCAATAAAGATTTCCAGGTAATTTATTCAACTTAACTTATAACTGGTAAAGATGTTTTACATAAATTATGTGTGATAAATATTATGAACAAAAAAAAGTATGTCATATGTACCTATGAAAGGATTTTTAATGTGATTGATGCATTATACATAATCATCCTCGGGAACCCAGGGGTAAAATTCTGTCGCTCGTTTCTCGCTACCAGAAGAAATACCCCTGGGCACAGAGTC
>JAUUIK010021119.1:3023-13714 GCA_032270385.1 Urticina crassicornis | reverse complement strand
ACTGATCAATACATTTTTTCAAGCCTAGCTACTCCACCCTAGATGTCCCTCTATTTCATGTGTTGAATGTTACCCAGATAAAGATATAAATTAATTTCTCTGTCTCCTTTGCATGAATCAATTGTGCTTCAAATCTCTTGGTGGTCTTCCTGTGGTCACCAAGAATTGACAGAGAGGGACTGGAGACAAATGTGATGAGATTTTAGGGTCTAAGAGAGATGCAAGCATACAGGAGACGAATTATTAGGTTCATTTAATAATAATATGCTATATGCTCACCAATAATGCCCTGTGCAATCCTGATTCTACAAATCCATAGCAAACTTTACCAATAAGCGTTGCAACTGTGGGCATTATAAGGCCTCCACACAACACTCTGGTAGCTGATACAGGATCCGATAGAGGAGTGGGGTCAGCAGGCTCACGATGAAGAACATGTACAGGTTCAAGAGATGCATTTCCTATTTTTGGAATGAAGAAACTCAAGAATGACATTCTGCTGATATGTCGTCTCCATATCTTCAGGACATGATCCTCCCATCGAATCATCTTGCCAAGGATAAGTGCTAAGGGAATGGTTGGTAGTCCAACTAGTAAAAACAAAGGATCAGCTTTTTCCATGACTTCAAGTCCATCTTTATGCCCTAATACTTGCATCACTGTTACAGCTCCATATGTAACTGCTGACCAGTACAAAGATCCCACTACTATTCCTGCTGCTGCAAAGGGACATACTTTATTGACACAGCGATCTAGTCTTTCTATTAACTGAAGAAGGGGTCCTAAAGGAGGGAAAACTATGTTGTATTCTGTGTTGCATTGTGGACAAGAAACTGTTGCTGTGGAATTGCCGGCTTGCTTCTCGTCAATCCATCGCTGCAGACAAGACTGGTGTACCCATTTGGTAGTGCCACGACACAGACAAGGCTCCACCCACTGAGCTGTGGGTTCATCCTCATCTGTAGCAAAGCATACCCAACAGCGTCTGAAAAGACAAAATATTCTTGATCTTCAGTATATAACTTACTGCATGAAACCTCACTACACGTTTCCTCTTCAACATATATTGAGCTATGTTTGGTAGTCATACATTCTTTAGTAAATTAACCTTTTCTTGATGGCTATAATGTATTCACTTGAACACACAACAACCCAATATATAAAATATTCATTTAAAATAGCGAAAATGAAAGTACGTGATAACGACGGGTTTTCTGCTTGGCACGCAATAAAATATTTTGGCCATTTCTGGTCATAATCACTATTACAAATCAAGTTATAAGAAAACAATCGACATCAGATGTAAGGCTTGATTTTGAAAGATTAACATATTAGAATGCTTTTAAGATAACTACAGATTGGATTTTCGTGATAATGGAATCATATACTTCTTGGGAAACTATCCAAGATACACGCACAGTGCCCAGGACACGTATTCTAAACTTTATACCTTACCTTGTATCGGTATGATCTCCGTCATCCATCGAAAAAAATAAAACAGAACTAAACACACTAGCTTGTATTTAGATCATAGCTCATGTCTAGCTGTATATTAAAGAGGCAAAGCTGCAAACACAAAGTCTATGCAACTTAAAAGTTGGCAAAATATTGCACGACTTGCTGTAACTAAAGATGGCGGATAAAGATTCTCTGAATCATGTTACGTTACAACCAATCACGTTCAAGGATAAAACTGGAAGCTTGATCGATTTCCGCTTCCGGTTTCGCTTGAACAAACTTTGAAGCATTTTTTTCACACTTTTTTAAATAATCCAGAACAAACTTATGCATTTTTAAATAGGATATTATGGTACGTGATTTACTTTTCGTTCGTAAAACAAACAAAAGAGAAATATGAAGTACATGTGAATTGATGATCATTAACGATCACAAAACAAACAGGTCACAAAATTTGTTTATATGACGGACGAAATCGAGGTGGAAAACGTCTTTTTCCGAGCTACAAAATATATATCGAGTCAATATGGCGTTCAAAGATTCACAATGCAAAGCAAAAACGGTATCGTTAATCTTGCTATCTGCAGTTTTTATGTGACGCACATGCCGGTGTTGAGTCTCTGTGCTGTGAACAAGCGAACTCGTTACCAGCTGTCTTGGCTCATTCATATTGCCACCAGTGGTTTAGCCAATCAGATGGCCGCTAAGACCAACAAAGAAAACACTGTCCAATCAGAGAGCTCGTTTAATCAATGAACATGAACTTCTTGAAAGACAAAACTTGACAAGAAAATTTGTGACAAAAAGAGGCATACGACAATCAGTCTACGAATTTCCACAAAAATATTGTAATTGTAATTATAATATTCAAGCTCTTGATATCCTTTATGTAAACTCGCCTTAAGGGAGAACTAATGAATAATATCGGCATAAAAGTAGTTATTGGACCGAAAAAAAAAAAACGTTTAAAGGCAACAAAAGGCTTTGACTCAACCTGCCATATGTAAAGGACAATAGGCACGAGTATGATGTTTTGTATTTAAATTATGATTGCCTATTGACACCGACTCTTTGATTCCATTGAACTCAACTACGAAAAAAATACACGTGCGCCTTCTCATCAAAGACTGAGTCCTATTTTCTTGGGGAAAAAATATACCCAATCAATGATTATTCGAAAGCTCCACCAATAAAAATCGTTTCTTTAGGATTTATCGTCTATTGGTTGAGGGATATTTGCTTCTGTCGGCTAGCGTCCTTCCGCTTTAAGGAGATGGTTGGAGTTGACTTGAAAAGCTAAAGAAGAGGAGGGAGAAAAAAGGTTAGTTATATCAACCCGAACTAACATTTGAATAATTTCAATATACTTTCAATATTAACAGCACGAAAAAAATTCAATTTGGGAATTATGGTATTGTAAACCTTTCGCATAAAGAGCGGTCGTAGGTTTCGGTAGAAACTTTGTTGTCAAAATAGGTAAGTCGTAAAACTTCAGACCCGTAAACTCTCTCTTGATTTGATCATTGTATTTTTTTCTTTGCAGGTGCACACGTGACCTGAGGGTAGCCATTCATTGTAGCGTTTCTTTAAGACATTGACAGAAAAGCAACGACGTGGCGAACACCAAACACAATACCACCTGTACCAGCGGAATACGTAATCTCTTAACTTACTATATTCTTGCCTTTAGTGCAGCCTTTAACTGGATATGGCCGATTTTGGCCAAAATACGCGATCATTGTCACCAGTTGACTTCAAGCATAACGACTCGTCGCGAACCACCTCTCTGTTTTTCCCAACAACTATTATAGACGAACAGAACGGTAACAAGTCTGATAATAAAAACGGGGTCTGTGAAGACTGTATTGAAGATTCTTCAAAATCTAAAGCAAATTCTGTACAGTCACAGACGGCGACGTTAGGACAAAAAAAGCTAAGCTTTGCTGGTGAAAATTCGATGTTTCACGACTTCCCAACTTCGACCACATTTTGGTCGCCAGCGAGTATCGATGATACGTTCGTTCAACCATCCGGAATTCCCCCTGTAAATGGAGTACATTTCTCGTCGAACACACAAATGCTAGGCTCTCCTAGACGGCCAATTGCAGCGCCTACAATCACAACTACCATTAGCCAACAACATCGAAGACCGCTACAGAATTCTTCACAATATATAGCACAACCTAAACCTATGCCAAACATCAATTCTCTGGCATCTGGATGGAATGGGAGTCAGCCAAACTCTATGTCTGGCTGGCCGCAACAGCAGCCTTCGACAACTTGGGGAAGAAACTATTCATCGCCAAATAATGCTTTATTGAATCACGGACGGAATTCTCGACCATCTTCTCTTACTTTCCCTCAATCCTCACGGCTTAGAAGCAACGGTGGCTCGAGGCCTTCTTACACAAGTAACTCGGTTTCTCGGCATGGAATCTCAACACAAACGATAACTCAAGGTCTACAAAGCTTAAACCTGAACGGACAACATCCTATCGATGGAACTATCTTGGACAACATCACAGGACTGGGGAATTCCCACGGCTCGAATAACGAATTATCCAACTCCTTCTATTCATACCAAGTAAGAGTTTGAATTATTTTTCTTCAAATGCTCGTTTGTTTTATAATTACTAAAAGAGATAAAATGTATGCTTTTTTCTCCGTATGGTACATTGAAATTCATTCGTTAAAGGGGGATTTACTGCTAACATATTATTACAAACATATAAAAACAGAGTCTTGGTGTTTTGAATCAAATATTATGGCGTAAAGTAGGCTTGTTCTCAGAATTGAATATAGCATCAAAGTGGCTTCCAAGATATTTTTACAAGTTCGAGTAGAAAAGGGAGTCAAATATTGCCGGGGAAGGAAATCGATTCCTTTTGCAAGCATCTTGTTCTTCTTTTCCGTCCACAATACTATACATAAATTAATGACGGAAAGAAAGAATTTCTGTTGTACAGCTGCTTTTTACGAGAGAAAAGACCTCATAAATGAAAGTTAATCAAGAAAAAGTCTAAAAAAAATAAATGTAGATAAATTTCTGATTCTGTTTCTTTTACTTTGTAGGATCCTATGAAGTTTCCGTCGCTTGAAAATCGATTGTTGGACATAATTCGCTCTCCATCCGATCCTCCAGATAACTTAGCTGGTAGGTGAACATATTAATGCCTGTTTCTCTCACAAAGGACTTAAATATTGCCCTTACTAACAAAACCAATTCCCGCGCTACAAGTAAGACTTTTCTATTCTTCACTGAAGAACGATGTTTTAGCTTTCTTTTTTAGTCAACATCTTGCATTTATTGTTTTTCTCATTTGACATCAAAATAATGATCAGAATCTCCAAGCAACTATTAGCCCAGTCAGTCATTGATAAGGTGGACTGTTCCTATGGGAGATCCAGTTGCTATAGAGCTATGCTATTATTCTCCTTGTACGCGAAGAATCAAGTTTTAACTCACATATCGTTCGTTTCTGACAAGTTCCAAATTGTCAATTCCTTTTTTCAAAAAGTGCGGTGCAGCGCAAAACATTAATAATATCCTACGAAGAATACATTATCAAATGAGTTTTAGATCCCGGCACCTGTGAACGCCGCAGTAAATAGTTTATAAGTTTTATCGTGGAAATTAGTAAGACTTTTTTTCTTTTGACTCGCATTTCCTGTAATTGTGAGACTCGTTTATTATTTTCGGCAATTTCTTATGACATCGAAAGCTGTCTTTGATTTGTCTGACACAATTTAATTTTTCTTCGTTAAGAAAACTCCGTCAGTCATTTTGCTATTGGAATATTCATTCATTTTGATTCGCCTCCTCACTTCTCTCATCAGGCTCGGATATTTTTGTTTAGACTAAGAACAGCTTTAGCCGACCTTCATTACTGTCTTGACTTAAAAAATAATCGCTATCAGAGGTTGAGATAAATGTAATTACTTTGAGAAAAAGAAAAGGGAAAAAAGGAAGAAATAAAGAACATGGGGATTTTGAATAATCAAAATATTGAACGAACGAACGAAGCCATTTCGGTGTTGCACTCAAATGGCCTCCGAGAATGTTTAGCGACAAAAGGCCTTTTAATACAGAATTAAGATCATTTTTTTTACCCCGGTAGCAATGTATTATTTGAATTTAGTTGCTTCAAACCTATAAAATAGTCAGATTCTCACAGTTTATACCGGCTTCGGGAAGTAAAGATATTGAGAAGAGCCATGAAAGCATGAAAGCGCAAAAAAAAGAGAAACATTTCATATACAATTTGATATTTACTTCTGAAAAAAATACTTCTGTGTTACGTTGAAAAGTACTTTGCGGTATATCTTTGGCCTTTTTCCTTATCTTTATGTTAGCATCTTAATCAATATAATATTCACTCAGCATTCTTTTAATATGGTATTATTTCAAAGGTAATAAAACCTTGCTGTCTTTATAACATATTTTTTTCGAGGTAAAATATTACTGAACTCTAAGAAAAACTTCAACGCCACCAAGTTTATAAATGAAACGAGACTTATAGAAACAACGTTTACAGAAAATAAGAAGCAAGACAAAAAAAGAAGATAAAATGAAAATATAGCTCAAATGGGATTACAAACAACAGTAATTTGCATAAAAAGAAGACGAATTGAGCTTCGAGATGTCTCGCGTTGTTCCTTGGCGTTTCAAAGTTGTCAAATCTGCTTGATCAAATCGACTCTACGCGTTGAAAATATTAAACATAATTTACTGCTTGGCGACAGACTATTATATTTTCAAGAAAAACAAAAAAGCTATATTTTCTATAGTTGCTTTTGATTTTAAAAGCGTGTATGTTCGCCGACGCATCTTACACCTGTACATACTCTCAAAAGATATTCAAGACACATAGTTATATTTAAAAAAATTCACCATAGTGACATGAAAAATACCAAGTAAAATAACACATGGATTGATTAAATTTTTTCTAATGTTCTTTTGATATTTTCATCAAATTTCAGTTTTTTTTAAAATTCCGAATGCTGATAAAGAAAATACTTTTACAAAATTTCAGCACAAAGAGTACATTATAGTTTAGTTCACCGAGATAGCTATGTTTTTCTGATCTGTAACAATGCTCATTTGACGCTACTTTTATGAAGATTCAGATCAGTTAAATTGAATAACCCTTTATAGCCTTCAGCATTCTGTTTAGATAAAAAAAATAAGGATTTAGAGACGAATAAATACACCTTCATACATACATACACAACTGTAAGTGCATCTAATACAGACAAAGAGTTATAAATGAATTCAAAAGAAAATGACCTAAAATCATGATCGCATCAGCTTAGTAAATTCCACCAAAAAGATTCTCTTTGGGTATTTGCCTTTTGAAAACAGACGAAATAGAAAACCGGATTGTTTGGAAATGAAGTCTTGAAAAGATCAAAGCTAACGCGTTCAAGAGAAATCTGAATTTATTTTGAAATTTGAGCAATGCTAATATAACTTCGAGGGATACAAATCATGCTGAATATTTTTTAAAGTTAACATATTCATGTAAATAATTCTTTCGTTTACATTTTGTTGAAAATGATTTTTTTTCTGAAAATATATAGTTTATTTATAAAGAACAACAATATTTAAAACTTTAATTCTGACATCAAAATTTCAACGATAAATGAACAATGTATAGTTTGAATGTAACTTTTGCTTTATTCATATTAGATTTTAAGCTAAAACCCACGTCCGCCTTAAGTCCTTTTGACTGACTGTCTGCGAAAAAATGTTATATTCATGTCGTCTTTTATGCGATAGACAAGCCGTATTTTTCTTGAATACGGCTGGGAAATTTTGTATTCTGTGGTCTGTGTTTTGTGGTTGTGTAGCTTACGCGAATTTAATAATTCTATTCTCAACAATGCTGAAAATGTGGCCTCTTTGGCCTCTTCGTTGGCCACTGAAAACATCAATAAAATTTCAAAGAAGAAGAATTTCATTTTCATCAGTCTGAAACATTCATTCACGATGTGTGTTTTTTTTATTGATGCACCTGTTCCAAGCATACTGTCGTTTTTTAACATGATAGTTCGACAGTAATTGGAAAATGCTGCAGTTTCATAGGCTGTTTATATTGATATTGCCCATAAGGAATTAGCACCAAAATGCCAAAGGTCAGAGAGTCAGAACTACTGGGGGAAAAGGTTTTTCTTCTACTAGAAAATACTCCAGCCACAGGGAATAACGTATTAGGAAAAACTCAGGGAAATATTGAGCAATACAGAGATTAAGGCTTATAATAATATCACTTCCCTTGCTTATGGAAAAAAAAATTCTCGTTGTTGAAAAAACGTCGAGGAATAGTACCATAAGTTAAGACTCTGTCATCGTCAAAGCTTTTTAGATTTTTTGTATTTTTTGTGTGGAGAATACTTATTGTCTTCCTAAGCCACGGTAGGGGAAAGGAATTGATCTAAATGGGAGCTAAAAATGAGCAATACTCCATGCTGGAACTATCAGACATTACTACACCTGGTGTAATTGAAATAAGGGGTTTAGTTCCGAGGATGTGAATAAGACAGCGAGCGCTTCGGAAAAAGGACGAATAAAAGACACAGTTGGGTTCTTTTCTCGTGACATATTGTTGATTAAAATGACAGAACAGACCTTTTAAACTTTCATTTCTGGTTTAATATTCATGAGCTTCCGAGAAAACATCAGTAGCCTGCGGTTGAAGGTTCGTTTCATGAACAGCGAAGGTGATTGGTCCAGATGAGTTCGAAGATCAAATGGTTTATCAGTTTAGAGGTCGCTTGAGTAACTCGTGTAAAAAATACATCGATGCATGCGATGTTCACAAAGAAAGAATAATGATCATTTAGACATGCAAATTTTACTACTCTATCACACAAAGACCTTCTAGAGTCATTAGACTTGTGAAAATATATTCCACGATACACTTTCCAACAAGAACCGGCTTTTATCACAAAACACAACAACATACAATCTAAATATGTACAATGTACTCTTTGCTCGATATTTTCTATAGCTTTTTTAGCGCTAGGTATAGATTTCCGAGAGTTCTTTAGGGAAGTACCCGTAAAGGTTTTAACAGTGACAACTTTGTGAATTATATTTGTTTCCTGAAATCAAAGCCGGTTCTTTAAGCTCTTTTAAGAATTATGACAAAAAAATCAATCATTATATTTAAAAATTTTTTAAAGCCTTTCAATCAAGTTCAGATGATAAACGCGCGTTCAGACAACCCACACATCTGGCTCGTTTTTTCCCTAATTTTGAGACACTCAATTGCATGATTAATATTCAATAATGTCTACAGCTTTCATTCATTTTAAGAAGAACAATTACCTCCTAGCTGAATAATGAATAGTTAACTCTGGGTTTCCGAAATTGAACTCCATTCACAAAAGTTCTAGTTTTTTTCTATCCTAAGTAAATTGCATGAAAGAAAACAAATATCTAGTTGGATAATTCTGATTCTGGCACTGGTTTGCACAGTCGATTTACGAACAAGAATCGTATGAACGCGAAATCAGTTCTGAATGAAATTATTTTCAACATATTTTGAAAAAAAATGAAAATTGCTTTAAAATGCTCTTGTTTTAGTAAAGGAGATTAAAACCTTCTTTTAATATTAACTTTAAAAACACTTCCCGAATTTAAAGATTGGCTTTTTTCAAAGCCGAGACGCACGACTAAGATCTTGATTAGCTTAAAACCACATAAGTATTCTTGATTCTAAAATGAAAGCCTAAGAATGATCTGAAAAGGATTTGAGCTCGGCTAGACAGGACGAGGTATGGCATTAAGGAACTCTTACTGCGAGAATGATTGTCAAGAGATAAATGTTCCATACACAACGCGAACGCATGCAGGGAACAGACTGAACAAGGAAAATATCCTACTTTAAAATAATCGAATTTTTGGAGGCAGTTTAATATATGAGATATATGCGCGTTGGTGTTGTATCAAGTAAACTCTAGAAAAACAACATATTCTATTACTGCGACAACAGAAAATACAACAGGAAAGACCCATTAATTACTGAGGAGAGAAAAACTTCTGTTAATGAATACAAATAATGGGCTTCGATCAATTAAGTCGAGCTACGAGCGCGCACTGTTTGCTTACAAAATGAAGAGAACTTTTCTTTAATGGTATTTCTGTCACCAAAGTTGAAGTTACTATTAACTGAACCCCTTGTTGAACCGGCAGACAAATTTTCTGCCAAAAATTTTCAATCAATTTTTTTGCGTTTATAAAACCAAAACGTAATAACTATATTAGCTATGTGCTTTTAGACAAAATCCAAAATGTCTAGAAATTATGCAAAAGAGAGAACTTTCAGCGTAAACAGGAAAGAGTTCGCAACGTGAAATCTCCTGTCAATAACTAAGCTTAGGATTTAGTTAAAAATTGCGCACTAAACTGACTGTAAATCTAAGCCATTTTTCATTCGCTTCTAAAGTAAAACAACCTGAATACGTCTCAGTGCTATTGAGAACGTGATTTATGATTAACATCATCCGTATGTTATATTATCGATTATTGAGTTGAAATATAGAGCTGAATTCATCAAAACCTTGAGTTGCATAACCTGATATTCACAGCAGCCAAGATATAACGAAACTGGTTAATAAATCCGAGATTGGAAATACTATAGCCCTAAATGTATAACGAAATGCGCTTTAAAATGTTCCGAAACCAAGCTGCTTTCTGAAATACTATATTTTTCGAGTGAGTGATTGAGTCTCTCTACACTGTCTGTAAGTACCCAAAGACAGTCGCACTTTCCCGTTTAATTAAGTTCGTGTAAAGAAAACTCATTAAACGGAAACACATACCAAAGCTTTTACTGAGCCATCACACAGTAAAGTATAAGTCTAAAAGATGTATATTAAAGACGATTACAAGTAAGACTGTGAAAATTACCCGGGTTGGTACATTTGCGCCGCGCAGCCTTTTCAATCCAACTAATTGAAATTTTCCAAAAGTGCGTCGTCTATATAGAAATGCATACATTCTTCATCTAAGCAGCCTTTGTTATTAATTAAACACTGCCTTGAGATATAACTAGTATATACAAGCACTCCGCTCGAACCCTAATCATTAGGCCCCTTTTAAAATCGTACCGCGTCGGCATTTATTCTCAAGTCCGCGACCACTTAACTATCCCTTTGAACTTTCTCTAATGTGTCGAGAAAAAACAAAATGTTCAGCTATTTCAAGGGACCTCGCGTATTTTATCTTA
>JAUUIK010020897.1:0-10229 GCA_032270385.1 Urticina crassicornis | reverse complement strand
TTTACCTTGAACCATCACTATTTATGTATCATACACCGACGCAGCCCATACTAGTTTACTCGCTAGTTCTATTTTTTATCGTTATAATACAAATCGTTTTATTACAACACGAACAAAAAGCAAACGAATTTCCTTGAAATAATAATTTAGAATAATTGAGGTTTTTTGTGTGCGAGTAATGAGAAATTCCTAATTTCATTTATGTACCGAAGCCGAACTCTAACCCGATAATTTAAAGATTCTTACATTTATCATTTAATAACAACATAAAGAATAGTAAAGTATATGTTACTGACAATAGTAATGGAATTGTAATGTAGTTAAGTCTTGATATATTCCTATACTAATCATTCATACTGAAATGTCATTCAATATGTTACTCTTAAGTCAGACGGTCCTCTCATATTTTTTTCACGATCCAAACCAAAACATCCTTTATTCGCGATACAATGTTTTTTTCTATTTTCTCTGATATTGTTTTGGGCTGTGTGACAACAATGCATACGAGGAAACACATCCATTTCTAGTTCAATATAATGTAAATAATGATAACTTCATTTAGGAAATTATTTCTTAATTGAAATAACAGAAGAACGTTTTTGGTTTGTTGTTAATTTTTGTTTGCTCCAAACACGTTCATTTGACTTTCGAAACCCTACAATTTGAAGGACAAATTTACAACAAAACAACGCCTCTTCGTTTTTGTACAATGTACAGATAATACCAAATTGTAGGTCTGTCATAAAATGTTCAAGGACAATACATCAATGATTTACCTGTTTTTATTCAAAAGCCAACGTCCGTGAAAACTGACAGTTAAAGACGCGTCCCCAATGGCTTCCCCTGTTGTGAACGTTGTTTTGTTTTGATGAGTTGATGGCGTCCTAGTTACGTCAAATTCAAGAGTTTTATCAGTTAGTTTTCCCAACAAAAGCCGTACATTTAAAAACAGCTAGAGCATGATGAGGGATATTAATATTATAAATGTGCAAATTGTATATTTTAGATAATGGATTTTTAAAATTGCTACCTTTGAAAAAGAGGCTGAATAGTTTGGATATTTTTGAGGAAGGGTCTTGTCATTCAAATTACCCAGCAAAACTATGGCGTTTTCCTTTTGTTTTCATAACATTATCCCTGTCACAAGACCAAATCAAACAATTGATTTAAAGAACTAATTTAAAAGGTCAAGCTTCGCTGTTTTTGATATCTGTTGTCAATATAGCTTGGTGCATCGTTCAAGCTTTGTAAACATATTCACCATATTATTCAAGGTAAGTCAAGAAAAAGAAAATATTATTTCTGCTATGTACTTTCTAGGCAGGCCTTTAATTATCCAAACAGGTACTGTTTGTTTGGTAACTCTATATTCAAGCGCTGTTAGTTCATTTATTCACTTATTCACAAACTCAAATCAAAGAATTCACAAAAAATTACGATTTCTTTATTAATGATTCAAAGTCTTAGAGGTAAAAAGAAGAAAAACTTGTCAACTTTGGTTAATTAGTCATTGCAGTAGTTTTTAATTTGGGTCCAAATCACACGCTAATACATGGCTTGGTATATTAACGTGCCTTCAGCTCAAACCCATTTGTTTCTTACACAATACAGTGGACACACACATACGAAATTCAACACCACCCTCCCTAATTTTCAGTGTTCAAATTATGACATTTACAAGTGAGCTTTGCTTTTTCTATGTACATGTTAAACTATACCCTTGAGAAAACTAAATACACTATATTACAAGGAGGTTAATGCATAACTTCACATCCCTCATTTTTTATAAAAAAAGACCTTAGAGTCTGTTAAAGTTTAATCTAGATCGTTGGGGCTACTTTGCTAGATAAGATCTCAAGTCTCTGGGCCACCGAAAAACCATTTACGACAGTTTCCGCTCGATTTCTTTTTCTGAATGCACTGTTGGTTCCAGTCGCTTCACCTCGTAGAGTGTCAGACAGCGACCTGATGTAGCTACAAGCAATCCTTAAAATCTCAAGCTTGGTAACCCTACGTTTGCTTTGCGGTACAGGGATACATTTCTTAAGACTTTCCAGAGCGCGATTCAGTGATCTCATCCGCCTGCGTTCACGGTCGTTGGCGCGAAGCCGGCGAATTCTTTTCATGGGCTCTAAACGGACACGTGGACAGCCTAAGCCATTGTTTACTTCGTCATCAGCGCTACTCCACGTGCCACCAGAGGACTGCTCACAGGAACCGCTATCTTCACAGGGACTTGAATCGTAAGAAAATATCTCGGTATAATTTTGTATCATTTCCTCCTCAAACGAAGCATTTTCTTTAGTTGCCATTATAGTGCCTCGTTTCATTGCTTGCATTTCGTGAATGCTGCACTGTTCTGTAGCACTGCTGTTAAGTGATAAACCTTCTCCTCCACGGTACACGCTCGAGTTTCCCTCGCCCATATTGTACAATCTTTCTTGTCCTTTCTGGCATATATTAGCATTCGAATCCTGTTCATATTCAATACACGATGTAATTTCACGACAAAAAGTGTCCTCGAAGGAAAAGTTGGGCTCAGCATATAAACCTCGACCGTGTTCGAATATATCCTCCATTGTTGAACCTGGAGTGTGAAATAGTAACGCGAAAAAAAGTTTGGTAAGTAATTGGGTAACGAGATAAATGATAAGTTAACCTTAGCTTTGGTAGATGACAATCTGAATGCAAACTAAATTAACTCACATTTTTCAATAAAACGCTGGTTTTTTCAGTTGACACGACATATAGTCAATTCTAATCTCCCAGGACATACAGACATAGCAGCCGTTCCAAATGTCAGCCGAAAATCAAAACATTTTTTTTCGGGAAAAAAAATTTGAATTTTTTTATAAGAGTGAAAAGTGATATCCCTTTAATACCACTGATCTGTTAATAAAGCTGGTCTTTGAGATTCTTATGGTGTTAAAAGTGCTAATTGTCATCGTTAGTTTGCAAAATACAAAACACGTACGAAACCTACCTTAAGGATGATGATGTTGTGTCCTCGACTCTTTGATTCAGAAATGAGCAAGACAGCGCGAGTTGACTTTATATGAGCACATCACGTGGGATAAGGCCAAACTTCGGGACAATAGATGAGATTTTGCCTCAGAACAATAACAGATTCAAAGGTTTCCCACACAAACCACGAGATAGACATTCATGAATAATCAAGAGGCGAATGCGACTGTGGTTTGTTTTTAGAATAGAGAGCATCATGATGCTAATATGATGATTGGCAACAGACTCTGGAGAAACTATTTAATACTTTTATAAACATTGTTTGTTTTATTTTGTTAAGGGTGGGACTAGCAACCAATTATTTTCTCGTGA
This sequence comes from Urticina crassicornis, assembly GCA_032270385.1. Lineage (NCBI taxonomy): Eukaryota > Metazoa > Cnidaria > Anthozoa > Actiniaria > Actiniidae > Urticina > Urticina crassicornis. Next base: position 6,893 of record JAUUIK010020897.1, on the reverse strand, counting down.
CTGTTTAATACTGATAACAAATTCGCGCCATAACGAAAACACCTCGAATTTTTTTACTTCTCAGTAGAGAACACAAGGTCACACACATTCATTCACACGTATAAACATGACGCTATGCCTATTCATTATTACTAAACAATGTACAGTTTTAAACTTCGTTGAACATTTGTACAACACAGACTTCAAGTTTGTTCAATTATTTTACAAGAAGATGACCGGCCACCTTTGATGTTTAACACCCAGAATTGGAATGTGTACGAATCACCTCGAAAGACGATAGACGAAATTAATTTTTGATTGTAAAAAATAGAATACGACTTGGAGAAAATACCCAGATTTTATATCCTTATTGAAAGCTCATTGTGCTGCGCATGCGCGTGGATAAGGATAGTTAAAACCAACTGGAGACGATTGAAAATAAAAAGAAACGGGCCGATGATGTATTAAGTTGAACAATTTAAACAATTTCGTCAAATTCAAACTATAATACGTGTAATCAAACTCCAAATATTCCTTTGCGGCGTCTAGAATTGAGAACGAATCTCATTAGCATTTCGGCAAGTCTTCACCCTTGTTCTTCTCAATAAGGCTACGAGCATGGGGCCTGATGGATTGTAATTAACCAATACAGCACGCGTTGGAGATATTAATATGATTCACACAGTACTGAAGCTGGGATTGGATTAGCTGTTGTCTGTTTACACGAATAATGCTATTGAAAGATGAATGCTTCTCTGAGGGGAGAGTCTCATTGCCTAATTAAAATAACAAAACTCGCCGAAATGAGAGTGGCTATTTACCTACCGAGTTCCGACTGTGACGTTCACGGATTGAAATAACTCATAAGATTATATCCCTAAATTTCGTTTCTATTTGGAATTTATAGTCGAGACGAGAAATAGAAGGTACAACAAAGCTCCAAATTTGGCCCAAGCTAGAATGTGGTTCGTGAAAGGCCAATCCATTTGGGATCGAGTGACGGTGGGTTTTAAGCTTATCATTTCCCCTTCAATCTGTCTTCACTATCACAACATGTTCCATAAAAAGGCCTTTTGTTTAAGCTTAACAAAAGATACATGTCTAGAGCCTCAAATACTAATAATTGATATTTTGAGATGCTTACATCTTCCAAGGAACTTTATATAACACAACACAAAACAGACTCCGGGGTGGGCGAGGACAATTGTACTAGCACGTTTCACCATCTGATAAAGCGTTTTCCTCCCTGCCTTCAATAACACTCGTTAACAATGTCACTTGAGGATGGCCTGAGGAGGGATAACAATACCAATCAATTAATAAAGCAACGTAAATCTGCTCATTTCTTAGGTAACCTGCGGATAAAGGCGACTAGTACAATCACCACCACGTGCAATCGACGGACACGTATGGCGCTATACTGTTAGGTTCACATGCTTTGAGAAAGCAAGACTGAATCTTGGTCACTTGCAAAAGATCACAGTTAAACACAGCGAGTTGTTTTAGCTAAAAAAGTGCTCTTTGGAGCTAACCTCGTAGCTTTCGCTCAGGGGGAAATGCATAAATTCTAAAGGGAGCCTTCTATGTCCTCGTGTGATTACACGCCCCTTTGTGTAACGTGTCAAAGAATCGAGATGTTCATAGAATGGCCTATTAGAGCTTGTTTCACACATTTAATTGCTATTTATGCCCATCTCCATATCTTTTCAGCCTATATTATCGTTTGGTTCTTATACAAGCTTGTAGGATTTTAAAAGTGGCTTTGCCTCTCAAGTCAGGCCTTCTCACTGCAACAAGCTGAGAGATCACACTGGGTTGTAGTCTTACAAAGTGCTTCCGTCCAAGTCTAGCGTTTTGACTCATCATTCACACTTAATAAAGAGCCATTTTACTTGAGTGTTTGTTAGGATCACAATGTTGTAAACAGTTTTCACCCAAGTCTTTTGAAAATGTGTCCCCTGTGAGTTATAAACAACCATAATGAATTCTGCTGTTTTCTTAAACTACTTAAAATAATTGACGAGCGAATAAGAGTCACTAAATGAAAAAACTCGAACAATATTAATGTGCATTGACGAATGTGTAGTGTGTGTACGAGAAATCCCCTGCAAAATTAAACAAGTCGTAATGGGCTCTTACAAGGCTATTGTCTTGAGCGTTCGCTGGTCATATTTACAATAAATCCATGTATTGTACCCCTATGAGTCCTTACACCCGATTGAACTTATATCATGGATTATATTCTGCTGTCGTATCAATAACCAGTCTGCAGTTAACACAAAATGTACCCAAATGACAGTGCACTCTTCCTTTTTCGTGATTTGTACTCCTAAAGTCCGTTTATCAGTATCCTTACATGTATGTATAGAGTGTATTACCCTACCCGGCCTACCACATGAATAATCATATTGCAGTTAACGTACAATTTACTCTTAATGACTGCGACTGTTACGAAACGTTTTTGTTCTCGATTAATTAACCAATGAGTTGAAAACTGGATTTAATACAAAACCAAAGCAGGGCTGGGCTTAATTGAATCGTTATTTAAGTTCCGAAATGGATTTTTTTTTGATAAATTGGAAGTAATCCTTTGTAATACGAGAAGAAAAACAGAAAATGAGCCATTAAAAATGGTGACAAATTTTTGTCATTGATCTTGCATCAATAGGATGAAATGATTAAGTATAGAAGGAGCTTCGTATAGGCATTATTGGCCGACACGTGCGAACTTATTTGACCGTCAATAAACATCCTTTAACAGAGTTTATCTTCTGACAAGAGTTTGATGCATAAATGCTTCCAGATAATTACACCATATCTCCAATAGCCTTAAGAAAGAAACTAGTTTGAACACGCCGTGAGAAACGCACTACTGTGTGAGGAAGAACCCTAGAGACTACACACACAGCACGTGTGAACTTTGAAAAACACTTCGATAATTTTAGATGATTAAAAATCGTAAACAAATTTAGAAGATGGTGTTCGAAATTTTGATAGCTGACACTGATTGACCTTGAACTGAGACAACGACACTCTCGATCTCCACTCTTCACGTGAAGTTCGTTGCCATAAAAAAAGTTAACAAAAAAGCAACGTTCAAAGCAAAGCATCTAGTTATGCACCAAATTATTACCCTTTAAGGTATACACTGAACGATCTTGTTTATGCGGTCCTATTTTTAACATAAATTTCCCTAATACTTCGCGCTTCACACGCAATCCCAAATATGCCACTCCCATTCATACCAAAAGATCAAATATAGACCACCAGAGCCTTTTTGTATTCACATCCCCATTTTCCCTCCTGTTTGAACTTTGCCGCGGCTTCGGTGAAACTCACCGTAGCTAAGCAACGAATAACGTCAGATCTAGTAGAACTAGATTAAAATTGCAGTGCTGTTAGAACTAGCCTGTGGTTACCTTAAAGTTGGGTTGTTACGATTCTCGAATGTATACGAGGTGTTTTATTCATGCACCAAACTTTCTTGAATCAGGTAGTTACTAAAGTAAGGGATTTGAGTCAGAGGGGATTAAAAGGTAGTTCTGTGAAAGATTATTATTCTGGTTGACTTCATAACAAATAAAATGTGAAAACAATAGGCAGGGAGAAAGAAAACATCTGTGATACATTTGCTATGACGAAAATAGGCCTCGCTCTAATAAAAACAAGACAGAGAACAGTTAAAAAGCTTCTGGAGGACTGATAAAGCTGCATTATCATTAGTTTTGTATTACAAGAAACCCTGTTTTTGAATAGAAGAAAGACAACAACAAAAAGTCCAAAAAGAAAGAAGAAATCATAAAAAAAAAGGATTAACTTTTCTTGACCAAGGGCGTTATTAAATATCAAGGTTTAACATCTTCTCAAGAAATTGTCAAAACGTTTTGAGTGGCAATGTTCTAATGATTAGTCAGATCTTAAGCTAAAGAATTAAGCTGTCTTGATAGTTGACAGTGTATTACAATAGCTCCACTTTAACTTTCTGCTAAAACGTCTTTATATTTCATATTTCTCTAAACCTTATACTATCCATATTTAGTCCCACACAATACGCATTCATGCTGATCAAAGTACACACTGGTTAAGGGATTATTAATCAAAACAGAGACTGAACTAAAGGGGGCCAGTTTGATATCAAAATGATCCGCCAAATATTATGCTTCACACCAGTTTACAAATGGTGAAAACAAAAAGGAATATCCTCTATATGTTGTATTCCAAATTCCATAGACAAAACAGTACTAAAAATTAACTTTGTTTTCATTTTTACAATGTTCTTTGTTCGGTCCATTCATGTGAAGAGACACATTTGTCCTCTTTTTATTCAACTGTTTCATCACAGGACTGTAAATCCTCTTTCTTTTTAAATTTCTTTGTCATTCGATGAATCAGCTATCTTACAAGGCACTTTCGACGAATAAAAAAAATAAGTAAAACAGTCTTTTACAAAAATTAAAAAACAGATCAGAGCCTGCAAAAAGAGCATTAATATTATCTTCCTTAAATGTACTTGAAAAACAGAAAAATGACCAAAAGAAATACAAAAATACGCTGAAGTTGAAAACATGATAAAAAAACAACAGTTAAACTCAATATTCAAATTTAAGACTGAGATTCTAAAATAAATTTTAAATGTTAAACAGTGTAAAAAAATCAAGAATATAAAATCACACATATACAATATACCATGCACGTATGTGACCAATATCAATGACAGTTCGGTGATAAATTAAAGGTAACATTAAAGCAAGCACCGTCCAGCTAGTTAGTTTCTGGCCTCAAGGCATGGCTATAGAAAGAACTTGACGTTTGAACTTCATGAAAACCAATTTTGATAAATGGATCTTTAATAGGCCATTACCGAGCTGTCTACCTTCATCTGAGCAGATTCAAGCCGTGGGGCATGAATAATATGTTATATAGCAGTATTTTGTAAGTGTTTTTTCACCAACGGTATCTCGGTCCCGCTGTTACGGTTATTGTTCTCTAAAAAAAGTTCCCAGACTCTTCGCCTTTTAGTCAAATTACTGTATATAATTATCATAATTATAGATCTACTCATTTTATTAGTTTTGCGTGTTGTTTCGGTTTTCAAGAAGGAAAAAGACTCGAGGCAAATTACTGCATAATTATCATAATTATAGTTAGAAACAAATCAAAACTTTTGTTGCATGTGTCTAAAAGTTTTTGTAAAGAAAAGGAATTAAGGCAAATTACTGCCCATGATTATCATAATTATTGATTTTAAGCTGTCAATTATAGAATGTTTTGAACGTGCCTTTTAAGCCTTAACGTGTTTTACTGAGAAAGAATTGAGATGAACTTTATTGCCCTTCTTTGAATGTATTCAATAACCAAAAGAAATTACTTGTCAGTTTGAAGCTGTTGAATAGAATGTGCATGAGGTGTTATGCTTTGATCTCTATCTATAACGATCAAAATCGAGATCAATTTGAAATAAAACCTATTTTTTTACACTGACACAGTGCAGCATGAATTTGTTTAGGGAATAAAGGGTGCAGAGTCAGCTTTACCTTCCTTATCCGACCAAAATATTAAAAAGGAATTCATACATTGCATATTGATATAATTCTAACGCACGATTTTCAAACGGCGTTAAAAATTGCTTTTCTGCACAATCAATAGAGAAAGTCTTTTAATAAACATAGGAGAACACTGATTTTTTTACGGGGAAACCTTTCGGCAATTCAATAGAGACGACCAGTTTCAATTCATTTATAAGAGCAAGGGTCAAAGCTAAATATATTGAAATTTATCAAATGTTTTTTTTCGGGGTCGAACGCCAAATGAAGTCACATAATGTTTATTTGTTTTTTCGTATTCGGGTAGTCCTTTTTTGTGGTAAGATTGTAAAATCGTTACCGCGTTCTTTCAAGACGTATACGTAGTAATTCGACTATCCCGATAACATGTTATACCACTGAAGGGTCACAATTAGGTCATCAGTTTTACTACTGTCACGTGTCACCCTCATTAAATAAAGTATATTATTATTATTATTATTATTTATTGGAAAAAGCCTTCAAAGGACCATAAACTTAAGCTAATTACAATTTGGTATGCAAATAAACTTAAGATTACAAATGCCAATTTTTGCCACTACCTACACCATCATTCATTACGATGTATAATCCTTCTTAATCCGTTTTACTTATCTAATCTAGACTTCTATCTAAAATGTCTGTACCAGTCCACTTATCACTTTCCTAATTATTGTTTCACTTTCACATAACACAGTTCTCCCCATTTCCATTATTGTTCTTTTCACTGTCATATCATCTTTTTTAGCTGACTTTCAAGCTCTCCGCCTCCCAAACAACCTATCACAATGGGCAATTTGATTACTTTGTAACCTGGGCGTCTTTTTCTTATCTCGTAAGCCAACTGTTGGTACTTCTGCAGTTTCTCCTTTCCTTTTCTTACTACTCCCGCCATCATCCATCGGACATGCCATGCATGTTTTTTTTTCAAAAGTCTGGCCTTCTTGCTGTGCATTCTTTCCTCTTCCGAAATTCAAAATCCCAACACATCTTTCTATTCTCACTTTCCAAAATCGTTCCTCTATTCCATTTCTCATTATACCATTTTGTGTTTTCATCCTACAAGCCTTCTTGTACTGCCCAAGCTACTGCCAACACCATCAATGCGTTGTTATGTCTCCTTAGGTATTCTTTGGAGGCAAGTACGTTACATCCAGCTAATATGTGATGTACTTTCTCGCTATTATTATTATTTTATTTCAAAATTATGCTTTGTTTTGCTTACAAATTCTCTATGCTCTCCGGGTCCACTCCCTGGGCCTTGGGAGAGTAAGAACGAAATATACTACTTAGTCATAAGTGTTTTTCTGATAATATGTGCTGTGCCAAGGAGGGCAATTTTCTGTAGTTCTG
>JAUUIK010020342.1:0-10251 GCA_032270385.1 Urticina crassicornis | reverse complement strand
GCCATTTTTCATGACTTTGAGACGTTATAAAAAATCAGGGATTTATTGAAATCAATTTTTTTCTTCGCAGAAAGTCTCAGAAACTTAATAAGTTTTATTTAACATTGAAAGTGAAAAGGGGGTTAGGGGCACTTTAATTTACTGCCCAAACGATAATTTATAAAAATTGATGATAATCGATAATTATCGATAAAAATCGATAATAATTGAAAACTCTTCAAAGCAAGGCTAAGGGGACAAAGACAATAGATTTTTCAAGATTGATGTGATGTTATAAGTCCATGACTACTATAACACTAGCACCAAGCCTGAACAGGGCCTAAGAGTGTTTTGTGATTCAGGGCTTTATCTTGGTATTTGATTTGTACTATAAATTGCCATGTTTAATGATAAAATTATTTATTTACAGGATTTTTCTCAGATGATAAGTTACAGGAAGAAGAGGTAAGACTTCAGAACATTTTATAAAATAAAGTTGTCTGATCCAGCTATAACTACTGGCCCACTATTTAATTAATCATGAATGTCAATGATACCTTTTGAATTATTCATTGTTATTTAGATATATTTTATAATTAGATGTTATTTAGATAGAGGGCCACTGGATTATCGGTTTAATGTACTGTCATGTGTAACCCTCTTTAAATAAAGTTGATTGATTGATTGATACCTAAAGTGTCTTTGTAGTCTATACTATACTCATAATGGCTCATGATAGTGCTATCAATATAGTGTACATGGTGTCTATGCAGGGATCTATAGTATCCATACTGCCTGTACACATTATAACACTGTCAATAGTGCTTATAGACAGAACATAAAACATTTGATTTGTATGACTTTTTATAATTTTTAAGGCTCTTACAAGTACAGCAAAAGATGCAAATTTAGCAAAGGTACATATATGGCTCAAAATTGCAGTAACATTCTTAGACTTTTAGCAAGTCCCTCTATTTATGGTAAATAATAACCTACTGCTTGGATGTGCTGCTGGATGAGGTATAAGTTTTAAAGTCATTGTCTTAAAACAGGGTCAAGATTTGAGATCCCCAGCAGCATTGGCCTCCAAAACCTGGGTGTATTGACCTCCTGGAGTTTTTGTTAATTTAATGAGATCTAAATTTTTCTTTTCCCATTTTTTTAGCTGTACAGCAGCCACACACCCTTCCTCCTTCCTTTTTGTCCTTGCAGGGGGGGGGGGGGGTGATAATATTTTATAAACAACAAAACATGAAAACACTAATTAATAAGTGACAGCACTGTCCATTTTCAAAAGCCCCTGTAAAGTCTTCATTAACATCAGAAATGGTTTTCGTTTTAGGCTAGGAAGAGAGAGAAGAAAAAAAGATACGATAAAAGAAGGAGAGCTCAAAAATGTGCAGGTATTGTAACTCAACCTCTTTAGAGTTAAAAGGACTAGACTAATCAGTAAAAAAGTATTTATACATATACAAAATTTAAATGCACAACGGCTAATTGCATTGAGATTGATAACATAACTATATGAGATGGTATCATTCTTATGACATCAGCCCAGAAATCAGTGGAGAAATATGTGATGCAATCATGGTCATCATTTAGGATTTCTTCTATGGGCGTCTTCAAAGCGGTTGCATTAAACTACTTCAGTTTAATTTGAATCGTGATACGTCAAAAATACGCAGGAAAAGAGGTTGCTCATAAAATACTGTCGCTGTTGTTATTGAATTTGTTATTGAATTTCATAGATTACGTAACTGAGGTTGCGCATTCCACCATAATACGTCCTGCACTGACTATTAAAGACGAGGATCCAACAGTAATTTCCTGTGAAGAGGATAGTAGTGAATCTCCTCTGAGCAGCAAAAAAAAAGACATTCAAATGCAGATGACCAACGATGTTGCGACCGTCTCATCATCAACAGCTGCGTACTCACTGCCCAGCAATACAGAAGCAAGAAACATTTCGTCGATAGAAATTGAGATCAAACAAGGTTTAACAATACCAAGGAAAGATGATATGGCAAGTCAAAGTTTGTCAACGTCAACGAAAAGTGAGATGATCAAACAGCATCTGCAGAAAACAAATGACGAGATGATCACAGAAGGTTTACCAACGCCAACGCCATCAACAAATAAACCAGAGATGATAACGCAAGTTTTACCAAAGGCAAAGAAAAATGAGACGGTCACGCAAAATTTACCAAAGGCAAAGAAAGGTGAAGTGCTCACGCAAGGTTTACCAAAGTCAAAGAAGGATAAGATGGTCACGCAAGTTTTACCAAAGACAGAGAAAGTTGAGGTGCTCACGCAAGGTTTACCAAAGGCAAAGAAAAATGAGACGGTCACGCAAAATTTACCAAAGGCAAAGAAAGGTGAAGTGCTCACGCAAGGTTTACCAAAGGCAAAGAATGATAAGATGGTCACGCAAGGTTCAACAAAGGCAAAGAAAGTTGACTTGCTCATGCAAGGTTTGCCAAATGCTAAGAAAGGTGAGATGGTTAAAGAAGGTGTATTACCAGCAGAAAAAGATGAGACAAGACAAGAATTGCTATCATCAAAAAAGAGTGGAACGTTTGAACAAATTTCACCAACAGCAAAAAAGAAAAAGGTATGTGGCAGGCAAAAAGTTGCCAAAAAGAAGTTAAGTCCTTAACTTTCTTTCTTTCATGATCAGCTTTGATATTATTCTCTTGAATTTATTCTTTTCAGGTTAAAGACAAAGATCCGGAACAAAATGATTGGTTAAAACCTACTCTGAATAAAACTTCCTTAGGTACGTATTGGTTTCAGTTGCGTTTTTAGATGTTCTTTTATAAATTACATATTGAGAATAATATATCATTTTTACCATTTATGTTTATTTATTTGTGGTTCCGAACCTCGGCTGGTTTAGTTGCGGTATTTGAGACAAAAATGAAATTAATGTTCTACTTCTTCTATTATGCTGACGAATCTGCCTGCGATTATGTAAATTTAAGCTTTGAACTGTTTTTACACTTCTTTACACTTTTTACTATACTTTACCTTTCCAGCTGACAGCCCTTTCCAGCAAAAGTGTATTTTGTCATTGTGTAGTAAGTGGCAAAGCTGGGGAGAAAGTATACCAGTACTAAACCGTGAGCTCTGTTTAGCCTTAGCTCGCGCTGGCCATAGAGTTGTTTGCTTAGTTCTTGCGTCATCGGAACGCGACAAAGAAGAAGCTAGAAAGGGTGATGTGGAATTGATTCAATGCTGCGATAAGCCTGGAATCAAAAGCGACGATCCACAGCTTTTAAATCACGATCAACAGATACCGTTCATACCAGATCTTGTAATTGGACATGGGAAGCTCACCGGACCTGCAGCCATGCTTCTTGCCGAAAAGTCGACCCGCCCAAGGCTCCACGTCATCCATGACCTTCCGAAGGAATGTATAAAGTATGACGAAGTAGTTAGTCAGCAATGCAACGAAGAAGAGTTGGCCAAGTCTGCAGATTTTGTAGCTGTAATTGGTACTCTATTGAAAGACAAATGGAGTACCTTGATAAATCGCCAAGTCATTGAAATTGTGCCAGGGCTTCCAGACCTCACTACAAGAAACAGTATAACTTCACCTCAATGTCGATGTTTTGTTCCTACTAAGTTTTGCTCGCCCATCGCAAGTGGGTTAAAGATAGCGGTTATGGCCGTTAATAATTCCAGTAAGCGAGAAACACGACCGCGAAGATCCACACTCATTGTTACTAACACAGATTCAAAAAGTTCTAAGAGTCCTACAAAGGTTTTGAAAGAGTGCGACAAAAAAATCGTGGATTTGGTTGAACGTCCAGGGAGTAACAGGCAAGAGGCCTACTTTGATATTCAAGGAGCAACGGCTTTTTTATCACCTTCAAGATGTGAGGCATTTGGTGTGGCTGCTTTAGATGCTATTGCTATCGGGATTCCAATTGTTATCAGTGCACAAAGCGGTCTTGCTTATACAATTCGTAAATACTTCGATGAAAAGTTCCACTCTTGCATAAAAGATATTTCTTACGGTTGTGAAAGTAATGATAATGAAGAAGATGGTCAAATATGGTCAATAGGAATCGATAAGATATCTTTGTATCCTGAAGCAGCTTTCGCCTTCGCGGATGAACTTCGTGCTGAGTGGGAAAAGAAGTTTAATTGGGATTTAGCTGTACAACAACTCATGGACACCCTAATAAAATCTGACAAACTTTCTTCAGTTTCTGCAACCAAGCTTTTCAGCCCAATCATGAGTAGAAGTATGCCAGACTCCTCCTACCTGAACATGGTTAAAGAAATTAATTTTTTCGACAAACGGAAGAAAATTGTCTTGTTCCTTTCACCTGAAGATCCTCAACTGATTCATAACGCTGTTCACCTTGCACTGGTCCACTGGGCTGCAGTGTTTGATTTTGACCGTGAAAGTGCCACAACAGGTTATCTAAACAGCTGTGGAACGTTTCTTGAAAAGAATGGAAAACCTGCTTGCCGAATGCTGCCTCCTCCAAAAGAAGATGTAGGAACAGAAAACCAAAACGTCTCTTTGCCAAATGGGATTCCTTGGATCCTACTTCAAGGTCTTCCGGAAATGGAGAGAGATATTAACGGTAATTTTAGCTGGATTCAAGAAATCTTGAATCAATTAAAAAAGAAACATCCTAGCATCCTCACGCTTCTTGTTATCTGGAAAAGTACCGGCAATAATAAACTTTGCAAGAAACTTTGTAAGATTCTTACGCTTATACAAGCATCTCCTTCTTGGGAGAATTCAGTCCAGCTTGAGCTGTTTTCTACGTCAAATGTAACCGACAGCAGGCTCGAAGACATTGCCGAAGACTGGGATGTGAAAATAAAGAACGTGGAAATCTCGCAATTGTGCGATGCTATTTATAGCACTGCAATTGCAAACCCTCTGAATCAACTTGATCCAGACTTTTCGCTCCCAAAACGTAGTAGTGCCAATAGTGATGCTGCTTCTGCAACTCTTCCTCCATCCTCACGATGGGTTGATTCAGTTCTTGAAGTACTCTATACCGCTATTGGAAATACTCCAGAGTTTGAGAAAAACGATGCATACCATTTTTACAGAGGAGGGAAGATCTCTTGGTATGGCATAGAAATGAAATATGCCGTCGAAAGAGAATCATGGGAACCTCTTAGAAAAACCATCGAAAAAGAAGTAGGATATCCTGGTGCGGCCTTTCTCACACTCTTCCATCAACGCGGAACTGGAGGAACAACTTCAGCCAGAAAGCTTCTCTATGACTTTCACCTCCGTTATCCATGTGTTTGCCTCAAGACAATAAATTATGAGACGTTTTTGGCAATCAAAGTGATCTGGGAATTTTGCTCTCTCCCTGTTATCATTCTAGCTGACATTAATGAATCACCTGGGGCCGAAGACAACGACATAGAAGCATTGTATGGAAACCTTTCTAATGAGAAGGTCTCTTGTCTGATACTGCACATCGTGCACCGTCGCTATCAAGTGGAACAAAAAAAGCACAAAGTTCCAAGCCCAAAGAGCCGAAAGGATACGGTTATTTTGGCAAAAACTTTGACAGATAAAGAAAGGATTAACTTTATTGGTGTTTACAGTTTGCAAAGCCCAACAAAAAGGTCAGAATTAGGTAAAATGAAGTATGCAGATGACCAATTACAAATCCCTTTTTACTATGGGCTTGTTGCATTCGAAGATCAATTCAAAGGCTTGGAACCATTTGTAAGTGACTGTTTGCAAGAACTCAATGACGCTCAGAGAAAAGCTTTGTGCTTCCTTACTATGACTTGTGAGTATTCCTGGAAAGAATTGCCTGTGAATACATTTGCTGGTATTTTTAGGCTTAAACGTCACCAACTCCACTCGATTGAGGATATTCTGAGCCCAGATTCTATTGAATTGCTTATTGAAGAAGATGGATGCTGGAGACCTCGTCATTGTACCATTGGAAAGGAAATGCTCCGTCAGTTGTTAACTGTGCCCTATGGAATTAATCAAGACAACTGGCAGCTTAATTTGGCAGATAAATCAATAGAATTTGTCTCCTACATGGAAGAGGATGTCACTACGGCTGTTCTTCTAAATCGCATCTCAGATGAGAAAACCTATAAACGGTTTTCATCACTTGTAGAAGACATTCCTGAAAGTAAAGATGTGGTGAGAGTCTTTGAAAAAGCTATCGCAGTTCACCCAGAAAATCCTTTTCTTAAGGCCCACCTTGGTCGCTACTATAGCGTGCGAGAAGGAATACAGGGATTTGATACAGCTCTCCGGTATACTGATGATAGTATACTTCTTGCTTCTAAATTGCCAAGAAATGTCCGCAGTCAGCTAACCCAGATGAAAGGTATGATATACAAGAGACAAGTGAAGAATCAGATTGAAACGAGGGATTCCGAAGTAATCCTGCTCAAAGATATCATTTCCCTTGCCGAAGAAGGAGTGAAAGCTTTTACACGTGCAGTCGGTATTAATCCAGACAAACCTGAGGATTCCTACATTCCCCAAGTAAAGATGATGTGTGACATCTTCAGATACATTGATCGTACTTTTCAAGGTGGGATATTCGAGTACCTTTTGTCATCAGATGCTCATCCCTTTATCCTAGACGGCATTTCAGAAACATCTGATATTTTGGAATCTGTCTCCGATAGCAGCGACTATCCTAATTTACGACGAGATTTGTTTGGACTCGGAGTACGCAGAGGTTCCAATAAGTCAGACAATAAAGAAGATCTTATCAAACATTTTCAGGAGCTCAAGAAAAGATCCAAGACAAGTACAGCCTCCATTAATCGACAGATTGTACTTATTCACCTTGAACTATGTAAAGAAAAAAATAAACCTGTCTCTGGGATTGCTAAGGTTTTAATGAATCTTCTAGAAGAAGCATTGAAATACGATAAAATGAAAGATCACACAATGCGTCTTTGGGCGAGAGTTGCGCCACATGTTCCAGTGGACCTGATGACTGCAGAAGGCAAGATAGCATCGTGGTGTCTCAATGGGAAATCGGTGCTATCATACCTCTACCGCTACATTTTCACATGTATTCGAATACTCGAGGGTGGGAGGGATCAAAGATTCGATGATGAAAGAGAAATTGCTGAGGACGAACTTCATAAGTCAGTTCGTGCCACAAGTCGTGTTGCTCTGAGGCATCCAGATCGCCCGGTTATTTTTCTTGGAAATGGAAAAGGCATGGGTCAGCTGGTCACTTTAGAGAGGGAAAGCATTAAAGAAGTCAGAAAGCAGCGTGTGCTTCTCGACATCTATACCAATGGACTACGAAGGCTGACTGGTATCATAACAAAAACAGGCAAGGTTGGACAAATAAAAGCTGATGGTTTGACCATCTCATTTCGTGCAGATTTATGTCAGCCCACCTCACTTATTGGGGAGTCTTACTTGGCTAGAAAGGTCTGCTTCTATCTTGCATTCACGTACTTTGGCGCAGATGCATACAACGTAAGAATTATGGCGGATTGAGGACGAGTGGAATGTTATAAAACTTTATCTATGATAGACTGATAGAACATCATCAAGAGATGGAACAGATTTGAGATATGTTTGATAATTAACAATTAAGTACATTCTCTTATTGAGGAATTACCGCCGCCTGGTTTAAGTAGAACTCGGCAGTCCTTTGTGCGGGAGGGCGTGATTCGATTCGCGGCCGGACCAGTACTCAGGGTCTTAAAATAACTGAGGAGAAGGTTCTGTCTTTGTGGTTACATCTGCAAATGGTTAGACCTTCACGTGGCTCGGATGACTACGTAAAATGGCGGTCCCGTCTCTCGACACTATATACAAAAACCTAATTTCGAGGGACGTTAAAGAACTACTGAGGACGAAAACGAATCTCTGGCAGTGACCACCCTCAGTATTAGGGCTTCACCCACGAGCCTAAAGCTCTTAGAAAAAAGCGGCACTTACAAAAACTGAAATATTTATCGACCACCGCACATGCACTTAAGCCACACTAAACTCTAATTGATCGAAAATGGAGGAAATAATAGTTTAAACCATTTGATAGATGAAAAGAATGCCAGATATTTCAACTTCTTGTTGTCCAAAGAAGAATATTTTTGTTCGTAATTCTTGTACCCATAATTATAATACTAGACAACGAATTAATCTGCATTTGACTAAAATCTTTGACTAAAGTCTGGGTGCAGGTCTTTTTCAGGAGCTAAGCTGTACAATGCCGTTAAATCTGTTAAAACAGTTTATTAGCTCTTATTGGTTTATTTTTTTATTTTTTTTACTTCTTTACATATACTTCAATTAATTTCGATTTTAGTGCATAATTTTCTATAATTTTCGATATATTGATAGTTATTTATATTTTGATAGTTTTCAGTTTTTAGTATTGGTTTTGTTAGTATTACACCGTTACTATGAGTGGAAATCAGTATTAGAGTTAGGCATAAGTTTGGGAACGTGACCGACCATGCATGCACTTCCGTATTATCCGGCAGCTTTGGATGAGTATGGTTTAGCTGCTTTGGACTGCAGTCTCAATCTTGCTGATTTTCTAGAACTTGGGATGTCTCTTTCTACGAGAACTCGGCCACAGAATTGCAGAACTGCAACTGCATTTCTGTCTGCCTTATTGTTTGGCTCCCGGTTTAGAGCATGCTCGTCTCCGACTTTGCGTGCCGTTCCCATACATCCATGTATGTCATGTAGTCATGATAACTTCGTACAAACATGTTAGCGATGTCTTTATATAGTGAGGTTTGTCTTCGATAAATGCTGTGAGATGTGTGAAAAGAGGGACGGATACTTGATCTACATTTGTTAATATGTTTTAAACATTTTTGCATAGGTATATTGCTTTATAAAGAAATTTTGATTTACAATGCGTGACTTTTACTTTCTACCCCCTGCTGTGCTCTAGGGTGACCGCTTCCGTGAGGTTCGACTAACTACTTATTACTAATGCCTAGGTTTATTGAAATGACTCTACTGTGGTTCGGACTTTTAGTCTCTGAATAATAAATCCCATGGACGACGAGACCATAAAACTTGTGAACCAGGCTAAGACCGAAGAAACGTCTTCAGTCCAACGGGCCAGCGGTTAATTCAACTAGTACCTCTCCCCGCCATCTTATTAACAGAAATTATCCTAGTTTTATTTTCCTATTTATTTTCACAGAATGTAATGGATTACTAGAAGGAAATAATGTTGTGCAGCAGCTAGTGGTGTGCTAATGGTTGATAAGACCAAGACGTGAGTTGTTTTCTAGTTCGTTCAGTGTCATAATATCCACAGATAATCCCAGGGGGATTTAACCCATCATGGGTAACAATCCATCATCAGACAATCCATGTCATACAAAGCAAACTCACTCTCCTAACGAACCTGAGGCCATTGCTTCAATACAAGAAAAGGATAGCAAGAATAAATAAATAAATAAATAAATAAATAAATTTACCATGTTTTACGAGGATAACATCGTTATCACGCAGATAATTTTCAGATGGTCCTCGATTCCTGGTCGAATTGGAATTTGGAAATGATGATTTTTGCGGAGGGAGGAAAACCGGAGAACCCGGAGAAAAACCCTCGAAGCAAGGGAGAGAATCAACAACAAACTCAACACATATGACGCCGAGTCCGGGAATCGAATCCGGGGCCACAGTGGTGAGAGGCGAGCGCTCACACCGCTACGCCACCCACATGCTTCCCTGAAGACAGACCAAGTAAAGAAGGTACAGACTACCGCCATGGCTTTGAGTAAAGCTAAAGTGATCGACCTCAAGAAAGTCGGAATCCGTGCAGAAGTAGCTGAGAAATTGGTGCAGGTACAAGGAACGCTGAAAAGCCTTAGTGATATATACCTGTTCCAGGACAATAACCCAACTACGTCATGACAGGATACATGATTTATAGCTATTAAAGTGAGTTATTTTTGGAAATCTGTTACTGACGTAAAAGGAGGACTGAACTAATTCCAGGCCATCTCCCTGAGGAGAACTAATTCCAATCTATCTCCCTGAGGAGAACTAATTCCAATTTTAGACAACTCAGTCATTTAGTTAATATAAAGAACACCAATATATCACTACAGGCTAAGACAAGCAATAAAATCTAAAAAGTTGAAAATCGCACGGAAGAAAAAGATAAGTTACGTATACCAGGGAGGTATGCCTCCCTGAGTATCAGCCCTCCCTCCCTAAAGCCTGGTTTTCACTTGCGTCGGAATCGGAGTCGGAATCGGAGTCATAAGCACCTTACGACGAAGTGAAAACCAGAAAACGGAGTCGGAATCGGA
>JAUUIK010020231.1:0-10253 GCA_032270385.1 Urticina crassicornis | reverse complement strand
TGAGAGTTCTAATTACTTGTACCACGAACCTGTTTAACTCAGGCGTCCAAGAAAAAATGATTCGTGAAAGGACCGGAGAATGGAGAATGGAGAATGTATGGGAAATTTGTTTAAATATTTTTTTTCATACGGAACGAAAGCTTATTATGTTTTCAGTGACCTCGTATTAAAATATATAAGTGTAAAAGTATCTTATAATTATTCGTATAATCATTTCAGCATTCGAGCATGTTAAACTGGTTCCATCGACGAGAATTACTTTTTTGTATACTTTTTTGCCACTGTAGCCTTTGTAAAATACAAGATTATGTAAAAATCTCAGTTCTTCTTTCCTTTGGTGAAGGAAATAAACTAATTTCAGTGACCTAATTTTAGAAAGTTGGAATAAATATTCAGTTCGAATGATGTGGTTGTTAACCTAAAAACATACCTTCAAAGTGGTACCTTCGGCCTCCGAATTTCGTGATAAACGGCGAGTTCGACAAGTGAAATCATCCGCCATTTTAAAGGGGAAGAAGACCTAATTTTAAAGAACATTCGACCGAAAACATCGAGAAAACACTCCATTCTGTCCGCCATGTTGTAAACGTGGACCCAGGCCTCCCCAGTCAACATAAACGCAGGTTTCCTATTAAATTCCTGTCTTATTACCCTCTGTAACAGTTAGAGTTTGGGTTGCCTGTGGTGATACGAAGTACTTTAGTGGATTTTGATAAAATTCTTTAAAATTGTCCTAAATAAGGTAAACTTGACTGAAACAGACAAACTTTTGATTTAAAGTTGTGGTTTGTCGTTTATTTGGAGATTTAATTAAGCGTTTTTTATGTGTTTTTTTACGGGTTGAAATGTCCCTTATTTCTGGTGACGCAGAAACAGAGAAACCGAGATATGAATATTCAAAGTAACAAATAAAACAAGCATTATATTGCAAGGTATATAATGATACTTTTATGTAGAAGTATTTGTCACTTGTAACTAAGAGCCTTCAGGGCGGTCAGTTGGGTTTGGTGGCATTGTTAATTAAGAGACCAATCAGAGGGAGTTGTAGCACGTGGTTTTAGGCGTATCATTTAAGGCATGCTCGATCATCCACATGCCCCCTTCTACGCTCACCATCATTGCTTCAACACTGGAAGTCTTTCAAAGTTGAAATGTTCCCTCCACCACCCCATTCACCGTCCTGATGGAAGAATTAAATAATAATTGTATGCACAGGTGGGCGGTAATGTTTTCCCCCACCTTTGCTGAAGAGAGTAAAACTTGTTATTGTTAAGGTTAATATGGGTTATTAATAAACCGTCACAGCTGTGGCCGAATTTATTCCAAAAACAGACTGGTTGTCATCACTTACTGTAGCTCTCTTCAACAAACGAGTGCCGGGACGTCACGCAAAGCTCTCACCACGGTCTATACCGCCAAACAAATAATTCGTAGTATAAAGGATGTTTATTACAGTGCGGACAACACTCCAGTTCAGTCTGTCCGAGCGTTATTCTCGTTTTATTGGAGAAAAATCATATCTTATCACTTCTGTGTGCATGTGGAATTTAAAAGTTTACATTGTTAGTGTTATTTCGCTGTTTAGTAGTATATGTGAATAATAAATTTGCACTGAAAATAGGCTAACCTTGCGTAAATGGGTCTGTAATTATAAGGAACACAGTGGTAGTTTGCAAAAAGGGTCTATTTGGCTTCGTTTGTCACGGTTTGGCTTTGGGTTTTCAAGCAAACACAAGAAGATAAATTCCGTATCTTGAAGCGGCCATGCAATTTACTGTTTATTACATAAAATCCATATAGTTTTGGAAAATTGATTGGAAAATAAGGTCGAAAATCTGTAAGCTGATTGCGTGGATGATCAGAGCGTGTTTATGATTATGTTATCAACCGGTTTATCAACCGGTTTTCTCCTCACGTAGCTTGGCTACGCAATAGCTTTTTTCAATCAAATTTCGCTAGCTTTCCCATCCTGTTTTAACTCCCCTATTATTTTATATCTAGAAGTTTTCTTCGTAGTTTATTTGAATATAAAGAAATAAAGAAATATAAAGTTGATTGAATATTATGTTGAGCTGTACATAGATGATACCTAGATTAGCTATGTATTGGTCAAAAAATACAATCTAACGCGCGCTCTGATTGGCTGTTTTATCGCGCGTGTTTTATTGTTTTCAACTTGCTTTTCGTAGCTTTTCGTGATATAAATCTATATCATAAAGCAAGTAAAGAAGGCTAAGCCATGTTTTTATACTGTGATTATAAAACTGTCCGGAAATCGCCTTCGTCTCGGCGTGATTTTACATTTCTCTCGTCAGTTTTCAAATGTCCGTCGAGTTTTATCACAGTACATAAAACATGGCTTAGCCTTCTTTATTTGTTAAATATAACTCAAATTTAAGTTTTAATTTATTTTTGAGGGACAGGCAGGAAACAACAAAACTATTATGAGTAATGCGTTTTTTCATAGGAGCTATGTAAACACATGTTGTTATCATAACAAAAAACGAGTATTATGAAGTGTTTACATATATATATGTAATCAAATGGCGATGAGTGAAACTAGGGATAATTGCACACTTGTGTTTGTCAAAATCGGAGTAATTTCCCTCGCCTACCTATTTAAAACAAATAAATCAATCTTTAATTTGCTATAGCAGGCTGATTATTTTACAGCTAATGCTGGTGGGGGCCTGCTTTTACTCCACAAACACTCTTACTATACGTACGTTCAAATATTCTCTACACACAACACTCAACTCACCAGTTGATTTTCTATTTGACTCTATTTCCACAGGAAGTAAAAGTAGCTCAGGTTAATTAACAGTCGAGTGTTCAAATCATTTCTCGAAGGCTATACCAAACAGTGGTTGATATTAAGGAAATCAAGCGCGTCTGCTAAGAAACTCACAAAGATAAAGGTAAATTTTTAACATTTTGTCATATTGAATTAAGATATTTCAAAATCTAGTTTAAAATATTAAAAACAGTTTAAAGAATCCAAAATGTTTTTAGTTCTATGAAATTTTGTACTGACGCCAGTCAAAGAATTGCTCAATCAACTATGCACCATTTGGTTGAAGAAAATAAGAAAAATGTTATCAAATGAACTTATTATTTCCTTCCGCGAGTCTTCCTTGGTTGACATAATTATATTTTACCTTTTCTATATATATTTATTATTTTAGTACTTATTTATTTTATATTTATCTTTACTCCGACGAAGGACAGACGTCCAAAACGTCTGTTAAGTAAGTTGTATTTATATACAGTGTTCAATTTACCTTTATCCTGCATCATTCTTTATGTATTATACACCGATGCAGCCCATACTAGTTTACACGCTAGTTCTATTTCCTATAAATATATTGGTTTTGCACCATGTATTTGTGTGTTGAGTACAGCTTTCCTTCCTTACCGAAAAGAAGGCATATGCGGTTGACATAATACTTATATATTGGTCCATGTACATTTGTGTGTTGTTTACAGCTGGCGGTTCAAGAGGGTGAACGGTTATATATATCTATGTTTTTGTTATTTAAATATTAGAAGATTCACAAACTTAAGATTATATATATGTGCTATAATATTAAATTAAGATTCTCATAATATTTCGTAATCACCGTTATTCGATCTATAAGCTTAAGAGGGATCATGATTTTGAAATTTCGAGGTAGACCGCATTTTCAAAATAGCAGCTTTCAGCACCTTGCATGTCGCTGCATTTATGTGTTTTACAAAGGAGCCAGTTAAAGCTAAGTATCTTGGCTATGCTCTTCTAACAACTAACTCAATTCATTTTACCACTTCACTTCAAGGAATCACCGGAACCCGAGATATAGTGTTTAGAGGAAAACTTGACCACCTTTGCTCATCACGTTATAATAGTGAATAAGATTTTTCCTTTTCATGAGATATTAGTGTTTTAGAAATGTAGGTATCAAGACGAAATATCAAGCACGAACCTGGCTCGGTTAAGAAAGCGACGAACGATAAACTTAGTCTCAAATCAACTGAATTTTGAAAGCAAACTAGCGAACAAGAGTGGCAAGCCCAATGAGATTCATCTGCTGTGTCATTATGACCGTACCACGATTCAGGTCCTCAGAATTCAAAATGAAACTGAGATCCAAAAACTAGGATTAAAATGATTTTTTTAATTTTCATTGATATCATTATTGCCGGGAAATAAGGAAGCACTATTTCTAGCTTTCAAAGTATCTCACTGGCATTTCCTTTGGGGAAAAAACTACAAGTTCTTGAATTTATTTCATAATGTAATATTTTAAAACCGTGCGATCATGTCGCAATTTCATATGCTTTGAAGCGGTTCGTTTTGTATTTTTTGTATTTATTTTTATTTCATATATCAATGCTCATCTCGGTAAAATTAATTTAGCCAATCAAAGCACTTAATGTGTATTGATCTGTCATATTGAATTAAGATATTTCAAAATCTAGTTTAAAATATTAAAAACAGTTTAAAGAATCCAAAATCAATCAACTAAAAGTTAAATATTCAATGTAAATATTTGCATGATAGTGGGCTTGAATTTGCAAATACAGTCGATAAACTGAACATTTGAATATGAAAGAAATGAGAGAGTGTTTGACTTTTAATGACCTGGTGCCCACCTAATGATCTAATCGTTCACATGACATTGCATGTACATGTTTTTAAGTTCTGTTCTCTAATTACAGTTAAGACAGCTGTTTATCACTTTATATTTTCACGTTTCCAAATCTTATTTTATCCATTTAACCGTCATTTAAATCTTAGAGGTCTTAGATAGGCGCTGGTACTTACAGGCTTCAGTTGAGTTATGCTAATCGTGAACAGCTCTAATGGCTCGGTACTTGTTTGTTGAAGAGATGGCCGAAAAAATAAGGCATCCTTCGTGATGACAAAACCTTGTTTTTACGGTATAAATTTAATAACTGAAATATCTTCAGCAAATAAAATAACATCAGGAGACCATTGCCAGGAGATAATACTGAAACAATAATTAAAATACTTGTTCGATGTTTTGCTTGTTTGGGAGACGAAGAAAAGATTCCACCAAACAAGTTTTTTCATTCATTTCACTCACAGATAATTTAGAATATGTTGATAATATTCATATTACTTTTAGGGCTCGTTGTTGGTAGAATTTGATGAATTCTTCCTTAAAACTACAATATTTATTTATTTAGGAGATCGCACTGTGACGTAAGCTATATATTTATGTAAAATACCATTGTGTTGTAAATCCAACATGCTGGGCTACCTTGCCTCTTTATTTTTCATTTTATTCCATTCAAAACAATTGCAAACCCTGCTAAGAACTTTTACTAAATTCAAAGAGGCTGATATTTTTTATAGTTAGAAAAATATATTTGTAATAATGGTTAAAAATCAGTATAAAGATTTCTAGTGGGTCCTATATCTTTTTTACAGCATACGGCTACATACAACTTTCAACTATAAAAATAAGAAACTGATTCAGTTCAATTCAAGACTGTGTAATCAGTAGGATCTCAAAGGCTCGTCTCAAATAAAACCATTTATCATCTTAAGCACACAGCAATCACATATGAGTTTCGTATTAGTTTATCTGATATATAATTATCGATGGAATATTTATATATCTCTCTTTCTAAAAAGTGATATTTTCACGTATATGTGAAAATAACCTCTGCGAAATTTTTGTTTCGTAAAATGTTTGAAAAAGACAAAATTAAGTTATTATAATGATGACGCGGTTTTTGATGTTACCGTAACCCCATAGTAACTGTTGCTAGGCCCACAAGTCGAAAAAGTTAACTAGAAAACGGCACAAATATAGAAATCGATTGGGGATTATGCGGTTTTCTCACTATTTTTGCTAAGTGGTTTTAATATATATAATTGATATCTTCACATGTGAAGATATCGTCACCATGGTTTCACCTTCAAAACAGCTTTTTGAAAGCAATTAAGTTTATTTCATCGATAATTATATATTAAACATATAATATTACATGGACGCTTGGATATACGAATTTTATCTTCTCGTGTTGAAAATCGTGTTGAAGCTCTTTTCAACTGCTCGAATAAAAAATTCATATCTCCGCGCACCCATGTAATATCCTCTATTTCATGCATGGAGCGTCAGCTTCTTTGCTTGAGTTGTTACGGGACTTGTCGTCCTTGATACCGTATTTTTCCTTTTCTTCCATATATAGAATCTAAAAAAATATAACAATGAAAGTTCAACCGATTTCAATCGTATTCACAAGTGCTTAGCCTCAACGAACTCCTTGTGAAGAAGTCAATTAGCATAAATGTTGAGAAACCCCGTACGTATTGATGACTTGTCAGTTTTAAATATTCCAAGTCATAGTATGACTAAAACTGTATAATGGTTTTGTCATGTTGTTTATTTTGGTTGGCGTGTTCTTTGAGTCGGAACTATAAATCGTTGTTGTTGTTACCGTCGTTTATAGCTGTTGTGGTCCGTTGTTGAAGTTTTTTTTATTGTTTTTTGTCATGGTGGTTTATTTTTCTAGGATTTTTTATGGTATAGGCAAAGAGTGAACGTTGTAACTTAAACTTAAGCTAAAAACAAAACTCTCGCATATATTGATATGATATGACAAAAGGTAATTTGAAATGGTTTCCAGTCGTTTTCGTGCTCCACATGCAGTGCATATATATATATGCATATTATTACGGTTGTACAGCAAAATAAGGTACGGCTACCGGGCAGTATACATACATACATACATACATTTTATCTCTTCCTCTTTACAGAAGATGGAGTGATTTTCGTCTATCTTATAGTTTCCTATTTATACGACTAGTAAATTTGCCGTATTTTTGCCCCTGGCTCATAAATATACTGCTTTAAAATGTATAAGCCATAATGTATACTGTACAGACTTTTCGCAACCGTACACATTATCGAAAGTCTGAAAGCTTCATTGTCTTGTAAAATACATATTCAAAGCAAACAGTACAAAGCGTCATAATTGACGTCCTCTGGTGAACAAAACACCGTCTCAAAACGCCACGACTTCAAGCCGTAGGAACGGTCATATTTCCACAAACGTTTGACACGAAATACAATGGCAGGTAAGCTTTTATATCCTTTTGCTTTTAAACTTTTACCATGTCAAACTATTCTTATACATCTGTTAGTTCTGTTCAGTATACACAGCATTACTGCATTTCGATAGTCGTATCGTTTTTGGTAATTACACATCAAATTTTGTTTCGTTTCGTTATGCAAAACGTACAGACTTCGATTCTTACATACAAGCCGAAGTAGTTTGAGTTTAATTTAAAAGGTTTTGAATGAAATGTGGCTACATTATCAATTATATAGTCAGATATAAGTAAAGAGTTTACGTTAGCAACCATTAATAATATACAATATAACTGTACCAACGTAGCTACGTTCAACTTGACAATTATGTAGGAAATATAAACTAGCGGCTCTACTTAAAGTAACAATTATTTAAACCTTGGAACTAAGTAATTGTGTCGAACTTTCTATGGGTATATACGACCTAGATGGCTTTATAGGAAGCTGCACTTTGCAGTTAACACTCAGATAATATTATAATGATGGCACCCAGTATATATCAACAATACATCGAGTCTAATCGCGTACAACAGCGGATTCAGTTCAAAATCCTACTTCATTAACGTACAAAGCAATGAATGGCATGCACCTGTTTACAGGGAAAACTTGATCTCACATCAGTATATGTAACTACCGGATGGGAATCTTCATCAGTATCCTTCCTCGTGCCTTCAGTAAAGAAGCCAGTCTTTTAATATAGTTCACTATTGTAATAGACCCTTTTCAACATCTTCCCCTGAGCTATGGAACTCATTTCCACTGGACATAAAGCAGATTTGTATAGGCGCCACATCAAGTCTTACATATTATGTTATGTTATGTTACATACAAAGACCATGAATTAAGTCAGTTCTGCTTATTTACTGGCAAGGTTCGGTTCGATCTTTCTCCCTGAGCAACGAGACGTATTGAAAATATTTAGTTTAAAAGCCATTCGTGTGCGGGGCAACCCATCTGAGCTGAAAAGTACTCCATGTTATGAATAAATGATCATGCTTTTTATATTTTCAATAAAATATTAAACAGTGTTGAACTAACGTTATTAGTCGTCTTTTCTGAAAATTTGTCGATCAACTTCGAACGCTATAACATGTTTTGTTTCGTCTACTGATTACTCATGGGCTTGTGTCATCCATGCCAAGTAACTCCTTTTTAATTATCGTTCGTCAAAACGAACTATTCGGGCCTGTTCAGTAATAATGTTTTCATAATTTTACGTTTTGATAACAGTTACATTGCTTCACGTAAATTAAGAAATTGTATTGTTAATATATTCGTTGATATATACCATATAATTTATGTTATTTACACAGCTAAAACCCGTCCAATTTATATTGACATAAACATTTTTAAAAGATAAGATTGCCGTGACGTTTTATTCCTGACTATAAGAAATCTCACAAAACCGCTCTTTTTAGCCTCTCACCTTAGCCGGCTATCTATGAAAATCTTCACAGGTAGTGTTGTACTTCACTTTCCCTAATAACAAGTGTTTGAAGGCGATCTAGCCAAGGTAATCTTCCTTACCGTCGTTGTATTTGTATTGTAAACTGACGGATATCGTATGGCATGGGGTATTCCAAGTCCAAACTACTTTCTGTCACAAATTCGTAATATTGTAAAACGGGAACTTTTATTGAAATTACAATTTCATTTAAATTTTTTTGATTATATAAATAATCTGATACGATAATTTTTCACATGTGTTAATATCGAGTTTTAGTCAATCAGTGATTTCCACGATTTGTTTTCTGGTTTGAGTGAAATGTTTATATAATAATCAAAATTTGCGCTCACTCGTGAGATATCAAGCTTGAACACTCGAAAATCAATTCCATATCTCCGCGCGCCCATGTATTGTTTTCTATTTAGCACCTGGTCAAACGAGAATGATCATGAGAATGGATGAAAGTTAGATAAACTCTGACCTCTCAAATGACAGTCAACGCTCTTCCGCTCATTAATTACGTTTAAACGAAACGAGTCAACTGAGATAGTTTTGTCACACCTGAACTATCTCTCGCTTACTCTATCAGGGTTTGTTTGTTTGACCAGGGTTATGATGGCATATGCCGAGTTCGTCAACTCACACACAAGTAATTCTTATTTTATCCCACTTATTGCCCTTAAACGAACCGAATCAAGCCTGTAGCACAATGTAGTATAGGTTGAGGTTTTGGACCCGGATTTTCGAGGAGGATTACTCAAGCATTTTTGAGGAGGATTGACGAGGATTGACGAGGATTGACGAGGAATAAATTAAGAGGTAAGGAATCGGTCAGGATTGATGAATTAATTAGTATCGTAGGCAGCTTTCGATACTCTAGTTATCACAAAATGATGGGTAAATTAATTATTCATTATAACTATTCATCAAGAATATTGTATTGTGAAGTCTTTATGATCGGTACTAGTAATATACTGTAAGTATAGGAAATCGCACAACCTCGAGTACAATAGCCAATGTGCATGAGCTCGAAATTATAGCGCAAAGCATGATAGGAAAGAAACTCCTTCTTTTTTTTTAGCTTCTCTAAAAATTCATCTGACAATTTTTCCTTAACATTTTCTATGGAAATAAAAGTACTTCAACAGACGAAAATCACAGGAGCATTTTTTTCTGATAGTTCCTTTGATTTCCCTGCTCTATTTTTTACAGTACTCACTTTCCCAGAGTGCTTTGTGAGCTTTGATGCACATTGCCTATTCGTAATTAATAGCTATTCGTGATGTTTTGAAAGTTCTTGTAATTGCACGAGGCGAGTACAATTTAAGAACTTTCAAAACATCACGAACACCTATTAATTGTACTGCTCTCGACCAATCAGAATTGAGTAATTTTGTTGAGTGTACTATAAATATATTAATAAGTAATTACTAAAAGTATTCGTATGCTTACTTTTTAATGTACTAATAGTATATTACTAGTACTAATCATAAAGGTGTTGCTCAGCTCGTGGGTAGCACTTCTTATTGCTTATTGTAAAGCTTCTTTTCAGTCGGGTGGTTCGTAATAAGGAAAAATCGTATGATCTGACTAGCTATTTATATAATTATTTATAATAGCTAAGACAATGGACTACTTCGACGATGCGGCGGCCATCTTGAATCGTGATGCACTATGGGTCGTCCAGGGGGCAAATATACAAA
>JAUUIK010020008.1:0-19635 GCA_032270385.1 Urticina crassicornis | reverse complement strand
ACCTGTGTCCAGATAGGCCCGACTTGGGACGATTTGGGACACTGACAATGGCCACCATCGAGAAGCGCATCGGCAAGGGCGGGACCACCTGGCGGGTCCGGGTCCGTCGACTCGCCGGCCCGCCGCTGACCAAGTCCTTCGAACGCAAGACCGACGCCGAGGCCTGGGCCCGGGGCATCGAATCCAAGATCGACGCCGGCGAGCACGTCGCCACCACCGAGGCCCGCAAGCGCACCGTGGCCGATGCGATCGACCGATACCTCGAGGTCACGCTGCCGCGCGCCAAGCACCGCAAGAACGCCGACGAGCAGGCCAGGCTGCTGGCTGTATGGAAGGAGCTGATCGGCGACCGCGCCCTGGTGAGCCTCACTCCGGCGGTGATCGCCGAGCAGCGCGACGAGCTGGCCAAGCGCACGAATCGGGAAAAGAAGCCGATCAGCGGCGCCACGGTGAACCGGCACCTGACCGCGCTATCCGCGGTGCTGACCGTGGCCACCAAGGAATACGGGTGGCTCCAGAAGAACCCCGTCGCCAACGTGTCCCGGCTGGCCGACTCCAAGGGCCGCGAGCGCTTCCTGAGCGAGGCCGAGCGCCAGGCCCTGCTCACCGCCTGCGATGCATCGACCTGTGACGCCCTGGGCCCGTGTGTGCGCCTGGCGCTGGCGACCGGCGCGCGCAAGGGTGAGCTGATGTCGCTGGAATGGGCCAGCGTGAGCCTGGACCGCCGCACGGTGCGCTTCGTGGACACCAAGAACGGCGACAACCGCACCGTGCCGCTGGCGCCGACCGCCGTCGAAGTGCTGAAGGCCTGGCGCAAGGGGCGCCTGCCGGTGGGGCTGGTGTTCCCGCTCACCATCGACGGCATCGACAAGCCCTGGCGGGAGGCGAGGGCAGAGGCCGGCCTTGGCGACTTCCGATTCCACGACCTGCGCCACAGCGCGGCCAGCTACCTGGCGATGTCGGGCGCTTCCCTGATGGACATCGCCGCGATCCTTGGCCACAAGACGCTGGCCATGGTGAAGCGCTATTCCCACTTGAGCGAGCAGCACACCACCGCTGCCGTCGACCGAATGGCCGAGAAGTTCCTCGGCTGAAAGCGGCCGGCCCGGGTGCACTAACACCCGGGCGGCCTTCCACCACTCGCAACTGGAGTACGAGCAATGGCAACCGACGATAGCACCGAGACCCAGCAGATCCATGAGGCCGCGACCGTGGAGTACTTGGAGCAGGCCTGGAACGAGAACCGCGAGGTTCTGCACCACAACCTCACGCGCCGGCTGTGCAGTGTCGAGCGCTGCCTTTCCGGCATCAGCACGATCGCGCGGATCATGTCTCTGGACGAGCGGAACGCGGAGGAGTCGCGCATGGAGGAGACGAAGTACGCGGGCCTCAGTGCCCAAACCCGCTGGGGTCTTCGCCAGGCTCTGATCGAGCTCACCACGTCGGCGCAGAGCAGCATCGAACAGATCCGCGAACGCGAGTGGATGCCGCCCACCGTCTGAGATAATCGAACCGCCACGGCTAGGCCGGCCAGCCGAAAGCAGCGCACCTCCGCTGTTGCCGTGGTGACCCTTGAGGGCGCTGAGGTGCGCGCATGCCGATCGAAATAGCGACTCCTGAAACGGCGCTGGCCCACGCGGCACGCATGGCACTATTCCATCCCCTGCCGCCGCCGGAGCCGACGCCAGAGGAGGTGGAGGTGTGGCGGCGGCACGGCGTGGCGGTGGATCTGGCGATTGCTTGGGCGGAGGGATACCTCGCTGGAGAGGTTCCACTGGATCGAGCGCTTCGTAGCGCAGTGGCGGTGACCGCCAAACTCCACCACGTCATGGCCGACCGAATCATCGCCACGGCACTGCGTCGAATGCTGGTAGGTGCGCCACCGGCTGACGCCAAACCTCGCGACGACACCACGCCATTCGCTATCAAGCTCGAGGTCGCCGGATTACTCAGGCTGGCGATGAAAGACGGATACCGGGCTAAGCCTGGCAGCCAAAGCCAAGGAGGCGTCACCAGGTCGGAGCACGTCGCCGGGATTCTCAAGGATCACGGGTTGCACGCGACGCCTGATGCCGTGGAACGCTGGGCAACGCAGGTAGCCGCAAAACGTCGGACGGTTGCCGGGGAAGTGTAGGAAGACAACCACAGCCCTAGATTCGACCATCTCCCCATGCCGCAGCCTGACTAAGCAGGCCGGAAAGGGAGGGGTCATGGACTACACCATCGTTCGAATCGCCAAGTTTGCCGGCGAGCACAACTTCACCGAGGCCCAGGTCCGCACCTGGGTGCAGCGCGGAGACGAGAACGGGCTCACCGCGGCCGGCGCCGTCGTGCGCATCGGCCGGTCCGTTTTCATTCGCCCCGATCGGTTCGCCGCCTGGATCGATTCCCAGCAGGTCAAGCCGCGCAGGGCCGCCTGACCATGGGCCGCACCCGAAGCTACACCGCCGTCGACCAGCTTCCCCGTCGCCCGCTCACGGCGCCGGCGAGCTACCACCAAGCCCTCAAGGATTGGCGAGATCGGGTCTGGCCGCTCAACGCCAACCGCCTGGCGTTCATCGCGAACCTGACCACCCCGACCGATCGCGCAGCCAGGCTTCCGCCCAGGTGCATCACGTGAGCGGCTTTCCCGAGAACGTAGAGATCCTGGATGCGCATCGCCCGCCGCGGCCGATGAGCGAGCTGCCGCACGAGACCATCATCCGCGCGCTGCCTTCCGCGCTTGCTGGCGCACACCACCAGGCGTCGGGCTGGTCCAATGAGCTGCCCGGCCTGCCGTCGCTGGAGGAGCTCAGCAAGTTCAGCGCGAACCTGCGCGAGCTCGAGCGCTGGGTGGCACGGCTTGAGGTGATTCGAGCCCAGCTCGACTGTGGTCCGGACGGTGCCGCGTGAACGCCGCCGCCCGCCTGCAGGCCGCGCTCTACGCGCCCACGGCCCGGCAACTCACCCAACCCCTGCCGGCGATCGCCGACGTCGTGCACGAGCGCCTGGAGACCATCGCCGTGGCGCCCACGGTGACCGACGTCGACGCCCTGCTGCGCGACCTGGGCGGGCTCACGGCCAACCTGATGCGGCTGAGGCTGGCGCTGGTGCGCGAGGGCTCCGATGAATGAATCGATCGACACCTCAGCGGGTATCGAGCGTGACCAGGGCGCCCTGTTGGCGCAGTACCTGCTGCTGCGCAATGCCGTGCTGGATCCCCAGCTCAGCGCGGTGGCAAGGATGGTGCTGGTGGTGATCCTGGACCACCGCAACAAGGGTTCCGGCCGGGCGTTCCCGGGCATGGATCGGATGGCCGCCATCACCGGCGCGCACCGGACCAGCCACATGCGCGCCGTGGCGGAGCTAGAGCGCGCGGGTTACATCGTGGTGGAGCGGCAGTCCAACCGCCCGAACGTCTACCGCGTCGCCTCGTGGCCAAGCGATCGGGCCCTGCCAACCAATCGCACCCACACAACCAGTCGAATTGATGCGACCGGTAGCGCCGATACGACCGGTTGCACCGATGCTGTCGAACCGGTCGCATCCGTGCACACCGACCGGTCGCATCCGTGCACAGAACCGGTCGCACCCATGCGACCCGAACCTGCTTTTAACCTACTGAAGCAACCTACTGATGAACCTACTCAAGAAGCATCCGCTTCGCTGAGCCCTTCGGGGAAGCTGTCGACCAGGAAAAAGGCCAAGAAGCAGACCTTCCACGAATGGCTGGACAGCCTGTCCGACGACGAGAACGAAGCCGCTGCCGAGAGGATCAGCGCCTTCATCGCCAAGATCGGGGCGCCGGAGGATTACGCCGACATCTTCATGCGGTGGGCCGGGGACACCTGGTCAGACAATCCTGACAAGGCCCAAGCCTCCTGGCCACGAACGATCGACAACTACCTGCGCAATGCCTGGCATCGCCTCTGGGCACCCAGCCGGGAGGGCGGGTTCTACCTCACCACGGCCGGCGAGCAGCTGCGCCGAGAGATCGCCGCCGAGGAAGGCAGGCCAGCCCATGCCAGCTCAAATCGCCCGCGCCGCGACCTGGACGCCGAGCACGTTCCACTGCCCAACCCGGGCCGCCGCCCCTCTGCCGTCGAACAGGTCGAGCAAGCCATCGCCGCTCGCCACGCTCGCGAAGGTCGAACGGAAAGCGTCAGCACCGACACCCGCCATCGCGAACTGCTCTGAACCGGAGACCGCATGCCTAAGTCCATCCACAACTCCGCCCGCTGCAGCTGTTGCCAGCGCTTCATCCCCCGTAAGTCCGGCAAGCGCCCCTACTGCAGCACCAGCTGCACGAGCACAGGCAAGGCCGGCGCATCCCGGGTCAACAAGCGCCAGCCCGATGGCCGGCGCCAGCCGCTTTAACCCCACGCACCACCAACCAAGGAGACACCCGGATGGCCGTTATCGCACTCGCAAGACCCACGAACCTCAGCGCCTCGATCCCGCACTTCCCCTACAACGCCGCCAGCATCACCCCCTCCGACGCCGACACGTTCTCAGTGCCGGTTGGCGTGTACGTGGGGGGCGCCGGAGATCTCGTGGTCACCCCGTGGAACGGCGCCGCGGATGTGACGTTCTCGGGCTTGACCGCCGGCAGCGTGCTCCCGGTCATGGTGAAGGCCGTCAAGAGCACCGGCACCACTGCCACGCTGCTGCGGGCTTGCTACTGACCCTCGGGTTTACCGAGAACACGCACGCACGCGACCACCACCAGGAGCCACGACGATGAACTCGATGAAGGACGCACCCGAAGGAACCGCCGCCATGCGGGAAGCCGTGATGGGCAACCTGGAGCCCGCCGCCCGGATCTTGTACGGCGGCAGCACCCACGCGCCCAAGCCTGCAGCCCAGAGCGCGCCCGCGGGCAGCATGGCCGAGCGCATGTACGGCCAGGCTGAGCCGGCCGAGCCGCAGCTCAGCAAGGAGGAGCTCAGGCTCCACCGCATCTACGAACGCCAGGCCATGCACGACTACGGTCGACTGCCGCTGGTGCGCGGTGGCTAAGCCGATTTCCAGCAAACAAGTGCCGGCTGGTGGTAATCCACGGCCGCCGAACGCCGGCAAGGGCCGCAAGAAGGGCGTGCCCAACCGGTCAACCCGCGAAGTGCGGGAGGTGATCGCCGAGTTCGCCAAGGCCTATGCCCCCAACTTCGAGGGCTGGATCGACCGCGTGGCCGCGACGGACCCGGCGCGCGCGGCCGAGCTGTACCTGCGCTCGCTCGAGTACCACATCCCGAAGCTGACCAGGACGCACATCACCTCGTCGGGCTGCACCCTCGAGGAGCTGGTGGCAGCGACCATGGGGAGTGAGCAGCTCAGCACGCAGATAGCTGCCGCGGTTGAGGCAGTGCAGGTGCCCACAACCACGTACCAGCGCATCCCAGCGGTGGCCGAACCCGCGCCCGCCCATCGGCCCTTGCCGCCGCTGCTGGATCCGATCCGGCCACCTGCGCCGACCACGCTGTACGACAGCACCCCCTCCGCCGATCGCCGCACGCCAGAGCAGATCGAGCTCGACGAGTACGAACGCATGCAGGCGCGCCGGTCGGAGCGGCGCGGCGACAGCGACAGCTACAACGTTTTCGACACCCCCTGACACCACCACAAGGAACAACGCCATGACCACCAACACCGACAGCCCCAGCATGTACGACCGCCTCAATGAAACCCGCGAGCGCTTGCAGCAGCTGAAGTCCCGGCGTGGAGCCCTCGGCCTGGCCGCGGCCAACGGCGACCAGGACGCGCGCCGCGAGCTGGCCACGGTCGTGAGCCAGGTTCAGGCCGCCGAGATCGAGATCTCGATCCTCGAGGACGCCGACAGGGTCGAACGCGCCCAGAACGGCGCAGAGGCGTCCAGGTCCCGGCAGGAGGCACGCATTGCCGCCGGCGCCCGCGCGGTGGAGATCGCCGGCGAGATCGACGCCACGGTGAGGCAGGCACGACGCGCCAAGGCCGAGCACGACCGTCTGACCGCCATCGCTCACGAGAAAGGCATCGAGCTGCGCCGCAAGCTGCGCGAGGCGGTGGAGAACTTCTCGACCGAAGTCGCCACGCACGGTGAGCTCGACGCGCTTTGCCGCGATGCGCTGAGCGACCACGAGCTCGAGGTCGGCCTGCGGTCCATCCGCCGGCAGGCCGAATCCCGTCACCAGGACGCGATCAGCAACGCGGCGCGCGCCGCCGCTTAACTCCGGAGAAGCCCCATGCCCACCGTCCCTCGCACCCAAGGCCCCAGCGTTCGCACCGAGATCCTGCCCGGTGTCCAGCTGGATTCCAGCGTCGACAGCAGCGGCACACGCGCGATCGCGGACGCCGCCCAGCGGGCCGGCGCCGTCGTGGGCCAGATCTACGCGGAGGAGAAAGCGAAGGCCGACGAGGCGGCGCTGTTCGACGCGAACAACAAGCTGGCCAACTGGGAGCGGGAGCAGTTCGATCCGCGGAACGAGAAAGGCGTCATGGCCACGCGGGGCAAGGACGCGCTGCAGCTGCCGGATCGCCTGCGCGCGGACTTCGATACCTACGCCAGCAAGGTGGCGGCCGAGCTGGGCACCGAAGGCCAGAGAGCGTCCTTCAAGCGCCTGCGCTTCGACTTCGAGCAGCGCTACCAGCAGCGGCTGGATCGCCACGTGGCCCAGGAGCACGATGCCTACGTCGAGCAGGTCGACGCGACGGCGATCGCCACGGCCACCGAGCGCACCGCCGATGCCGCGGCCGAGGGGCGTTGGGACGCCATGACCCGCGAGGCGGAGCTGGCGCACACGCAGATTGCCGTCATTGGTCGCCGCAAGGGCATGCCGGCCGAGGCTGTGAAGCTGGAACAGGACCGGTTCGACTCGCGAACGATGGTGACCGCCACCACCGCCCTGGTGACCCGCGGCGACGCTGCCGGCGCGCTCAAGTTCTGGCAGGCCAACGCCGACGACATGCTCGAGGAGGACCGCGCCAAGCTGGCGCCGCAGATGCGCCGCGTCGAGCTGGGCGTGCGCGAGACCGAGGAGGCCACCAGGATCATTGGCCAGCACGGCACCGGCAGCGGTGCAATCCGCGCGGCCGAGAAGATTGGCGACCCTGACCTGCGCGACCTGGTGATCAGTCGGATCGACGCCGAGGCGGGCCGCCGCGAACGTGCACAGCGTCAGTCCGAGCAGGCCGTGACCGAGCAGCTGCTGCGCCGCGCCCTGGAGACCGACCCTGCCGTGCCGTTCGAGGACCTGGTGCCGCCGGCGGTGCAGGCCCGCATGGACCCTCGCGACGTGATGGCGGCGCGCAACTTCCGTGCGGCCCAGCTGCGCGGCGAGGAGGTGCAGACCGACCCGCGCGAGTACCAGCGCCTGTGGATGTTGCCTCCCAACGAGCTGGCGGCCACGGACATTCGCAAGCTGGTGCTCGATCGCAAGCTCGCTCCGGCGGATGCTGATCGGTTCCTGGCGCGGCAGAAAGAGATCAACGCGCCCACGCCGGCGAAGTTCAAGTGGGACAGCGAGGCCGACATGCACCGCCAGGCCGAGATCGTGATGGGCCTGGACCCGACGAAGGAACGCGACAAGCGCGCCGCCGGCGAGTTCCGGCTGGCCGCAGACCGCGCGATCGGCGAACGCGAGGCGCAGCTCGACCGCAGCATGACCCGCGAGGAGAAATGGAAGCTGATGAACGAGCTGATGCTGCCGGCGGTGCGCGAGCGCAGCTTCCTGGGCATCACGCTCGACCCCGCCAGCATCCGCGTGTACGAGGCGCGCAGCCGCGCCGACACCTACCTCGACCCGACCGTGGTCAGCCGCGCACGCGCCGACCTCGAGGCCAGGCTGGGCCCGGGCGATGCACCGATCACCGATGCCGAGGTCATGCAGTACCTGCAGGGCAACGCCGAACGCTACAACCGCCAGGGAGCGAGCAATGGCCAGTAACCCCAACACCGTGGATCCCGCCGATGCCTTCCTCGCCCAGCGCCGGCAGCGGCTTCGCGATGTGGCGATCAGCCAGCAGGACGTGGCCACCGCGCCCGACGAGGCGGCGAAGGCCTGGAGCATGGGCGAATCCCAGGGAGTGCCGCCCGCGCTGGCGCTCAGGAACGCCGGCGACGTGCACGCGGAGGACGAGCGCCGCCGGCTGGATACCCTGGCCACCGAAAGTCCCGCCACGGCCTCCTGGCTGCGTGTGAAGCCCGAGCGCCTGGCCATTGCCCGAGACGACCTGGACAACATGGGCACGCTGGAAAAGGTGTTCCGCAACCTGGTGCCCGCCGACGCTGGCACGCGGTACGCCGACACGGCAGTGCGCGCACCGGTGGCCGGGTTCGCCGGCTACTTCGGCCAGGCGCTAAGCGGCTTGGGTGACTTCCGCGACTCGATCCAGCGCACCAGTGCCCGCGCCGCGCTGTCGGGCATGGAAGGCGCGTTCGGTGTCGACGCTACCCGCGAGTGGTTCGGGCCGGAGCGGTACGCGCGGATCAGCGTGGACCCGCTGGCGACCTCCGCCGACGTCGTGCCCTGGTGGCTGGACATGTCCGCGCTGGCGCGTGAGTCGGGCGAAGGCATCCGCGCCGGCGCCGAGACCATCGGCGTGCCGCAAGACCGCCAGAACTTCGCGACTGACGTCACGGGAGGCGTCGGCCAGCTGGGCGGCATGGTGGCGCAGGCGACGGTGGCACCGCAGACGCTGCTGCCGTCGCTGTTGGGCGTGGGTGCCGGGCAGCAGGGCGACCGCGTGCGCGAGGCCGGCAAGGAAGGCACCGCCGCGGCGGACGCTGCGATCATCGTGGGCGCGCCGGTCACCGCCGCCCTGGAGCGCTTCGGCCTAGGCAAGATCCTCGACCGCCTGCCGCCGAAGATCCGCAGCGAGATCGGCCGCAAGCTCACCGACGCCGGCATCGCCTTCGTGTACGAGGGTGGCCAGGAGGTGGTCGAGGCAGTGGCCCAGGACGTGATCACGAAAGCCACGTTCGATTCGGACGCCAAGATCGGCGAGAACCTGGCCTATGAGGGCACGGTCGCGGGAACCTCCGCCGCCCTGGTGCGCACGCTGCTGGGTGTCCGCAGCCCGCTCCGGCCGGTGGTTGCGTCTGCTGACGATCAGCGGCAGATCGACCAGCTGCACAGCGTGGGTGCCGCGCTCAAGACCAGCGGCCGCAATCCCGGTGAGGCGGAGTCCCTGGTGCTGGAGATGCTGGCCCGCTCGCCCACCGCACCGCGGCACGTGTACGTCGACGCGCAGGCCCTGGCCATCGAGTGGCGCGCGCAGCGGCTGGATCCGGTGGCGCAGGCTGCTGAGCTCACCGGCGACCCGGAGGCCTTCGTGGCCGCGGCGACCGCCGACACCGACCTGGTGGTGCCGATCGAGCGATACCTGGTGCGCGCCACGCGCTCGCCGCAGGCCGACGCCATCAAGCGCCTGACCCGCCTGCAGGCCGACCGCTACACCGCCGCCGACCTGGATTCCCTGACCGTGGAGGAGGTGCTGGCCCGCGCGCCGGCGGCGACCGTCGACAGCACGACCCAGGCCGAGACCGAGACGATCCTGCGCGACCAGCTGCTGGCGGCGAAGGTCACGCCGGCGGAGGCCGCTAGCCGCGCGCAGACGATCGCCCAGCGCATCGTGGCCGCCGAGGACGAGGTGAGCACCGCCGAGGTCGAGGACGGCGTGCTGGGCCTACAGCTGGGCGGCGAGCCTGCCAGCCTGGGCCTGAGCGACGCGCAGTGGACGCAGTACCAGCAGCAGGTGCAGGACGCGAAAGACGAAGCGCGCAGTGGCGTCACCGAGCGCCTGATGGCCGCCGAGACCCGGCAGCGCGATCGCTGGTATCTGGAGGAGTCGGCCGCGGTGAGGGCCCAGGTGGAGGACGAGCTCGACCTGCCGCGCAGCACGCGGGCCTGGCAGGTCCTGGCGGGCCGCAACGAGACCGGCGGCGAGCCGGTGCCGGCGGAGCTGCGCGGAATCAAGCTCGACCGCGCGGCGCTTGTGGCGCAGCACGGCGAGGCCTGGGTCACGGCCAACCTGAAATCCCTGGGCGTGTACCGCAAGGAGGGCGGCCAGAACCCGGACGCCGTGGCGGTCGCGCTGGGCTTCCCGTCCGGCGACGCGATGGTGAAGGCGCTCGCCGGCGTGAAGGGCGCCCAGGTGCGCGTGGCCACCGAGGTGGAGCGGCGGATGCGCACGCGCACCCCGGATCCGCTGTTCGACGGTTCGCTGCCCGACGTGGCCCGCGAGGCGCTGCACGGCAATGCCCGGTTCACAGCGTTGGACACCGAGCTGGGGATCCTCGCCCAGCTGGCCAGCCAGCCGCGGCCGACGGCCCAGGCGCTGCGCGAGATGGCCGCGGAGCGCATCGGCCAGATCAAGATCGCCAACCTCACGCCCGGGATCTACCTGGCGGCTGAGCGCCGCGCTGCGCGCCTGGCTGCAAAAGAGGCGGCGGCCGGCCGCTACGCCCCGGCGCTGGTGGCCAAGCGCCAGCAGACGATGAACGCGGCGCTGTACGCCGAGGCCCGGCAGGCGCAGGCCCAGGTCGAGATCCACGAGCGATACGCCCGCAGCTTCGACAAGCCCGCCGCGCGCCAGCGCATCGGCAAGGCCGGCGGCGACCTGCTGGAGACCATGGACGAGCTGCTGGCGGCGTACAGCTTCCGCCCGGTGTCGGACAAGCAGCGCGCCCGCGTGGGCTACTTGCGCCGCTGGTATGACCGCATGCAGGCCGGCGGCATCACGCCCGAGGTGCCGGCCGACGTGATGGCGCAGATCGAGGAGAACCGCCGCGATCACTACCGCGACCTCACGCCGGCGCAGCTGGGTGGCGTGGTCAAGGCGTTGCAGCAGATCGAGCACCAGGCGACCGAGGCCCTGCAGCTGCGCCTGGCCGGCGAGACGCTGCAGCTCGAGGCCGCGAGCGAGGAGCTGGCCGCGCAGATCCGCACCAATCTCAAGGACCGCGGCCCGCCGCCGGCGTCGGAAGTGCTGCGCAAGACGGGTCTGCAGAAAGGCAAGCGCGCGTTCCGCATGGCGGCCGCGGTGCTCACCCGGCTGCGCGCCTTCGCTGGCCACATCGACGGCGACGGCCAGGTAAACGGGCCCTTCCACCGCATGGTGATCCGCCCGCTCGATCGCGCGCAGACCGAGTACATGGACGAGATGGCGCACTACGGCCAGCAGGTGGTTAGCCTGTTCGACCAGCAGCTCAAGGGACAGGACCTCACGCGCCCGATCTGGATCCCGAGCATCGGCCAGAACCTCACCAAGGCCGACATCCTGGCGGTGGGCTTGAACATGGGCAACGCCGGCAACCTGCAGCGCCTGCGCGACGGCCGCGGCTGGGGCGACGTGCAGCTGATGGACATGATGCAGCACATGGGGAAGGCGGATTGGGACTTCGTGCAGGGCGTGTTCGACACGCTGGAGACGCTGTGGCCCAAGATCGCCGAGCAGCAGAAGCGCATGACCGGCGTCGAGCCTGGCCGCGTGCGGGCGCGGCCGATCAAGACCGAGTGGGGCCTGTACCGCGGCGGGTACTACCCGGTGCAGTACGACCAGGAATCGCCGGCATGGCGCGAGTTCGCCCGCGGCGAGGAGGATTCGTGGTTCGACCAGGCCGGCATGATGGCGCTGCCGCCCAACGGCCACACGCTCGAGCGCGTGGTGAAGGCGCGCATCCCAATCAAGCTAGACCTGGGCGTGGTGCCTCAGCACCTGTCGCGGATCCTGAAGGACCTGACCCACCGCGAGACCGTGATCGGCATCCGCAAGCTGATGCGCCAGCACGACGTTCTCACCGCGCTGACCGAAACCGCCGGGCCCGAGTTCCACTCGATGATCGAGGACAAGCTCAAGCAGGTGGCCACCGACCAGGTGATCGAGGCCGCGCGGACCATGGACGGGATCCGGAAGCTGTCCTCGACCATCCGCCGGCACGTGGGCGTCATGGCCATGGGCCTGAACGTGGTGACCGGCCTCAAGCAGCTGCTGGGCCTGAGCAACTCCGCGGAGGTGATGCTGGCGCGCCACGGCCGCGCAG
This sequence comes from Urticina crassicornis, assembly GCA_032270385.1. NCBI lineage: Eukaryota > Metazoa > Cnidaria > Anthozoa > Actiniaria > Actiniidae > Urticina > Urticina crassicornis. Next base: position 7,640 of record JAUUIK010020008.1, on the reverse strand, counting down.
GCCCGCGCCTGCTGCTGCAGGGCTACCACCGGCTGCTGCAGGGCTGGGGCGGCACCGTGGACGCGGTGGCGGCGCTGTCTGGCGAGATGCGCCACCGTCAGACCAGCATGGACACCGACATTCGCCTGGTCACCGACCGCTACCTGTCCGGCACGATGCAGCCCGGCCTCAAGGGCAAGGCGGCGCGTGTGATCGACGGCTCGCGGTTACACGCGCATGTGCTGATCCGCTATGCCCAGCACTACCTGGTCGACCTGCCGCTGTGGCTGGCCGCCCACGAGGGCGCACTGCGCAAAGGCCTGGACGCGGACGCGGCGCGATCGGCGGCCGACGATGCGGTGATCACCTCGCAAGGTGGCGGCGCGGCGAAGGACACCGCGCTGATCGAGGGCAATATCCCGGGCGTCGAGCTGTTCACCATGTTCTACAGCTACGCCAGCGCCTTCCTCAATCGCCAGGTGAGCCTGGGCCGCGACGTGGGCAAGGCGATGGCCGGTGGCCCCGGACGCCTGGCCGCGGAGCTGCCGCTGCTGGCCGCGCGCATGAGCATGCTGCTGGTGCTGCCGGTGATCCTGGACGACCTGATCAACCAGGCCGTTGGATCCGCGTCGGGCCCGGACGAGGAAAAGGACGAGACCTGGGCCAGCTACTACGCCATGAAGGTGCTGGCCTACCAGCTGTACGGGCTGCCGCTGGTGCGCGACCTGACCAGCGAGTACGGCTACCGGGCCACACCGGCGCAGGCGCTGGGTGATGCTTTCAAGCGCCTGGCCACGACGTCCGAGAAAGCGCTGGGCGGCGAGGAGGTGGAAGCCCGCAAGGCGGCCCGGGATGCCATCACCGCGGCCGGTTACGCCACCGGGCTGCCGCTGGCCGGGCCGTGGAAGCACATCGACTACCTGTGGCGCGTGTTCGAAGGCGAGGAGGAACCGGAGACGGTGCCCGAGTTCGCCGCGGCCGCGCTCGCCGGCAAGCGGGAAGAGAGGTAACGGTTCGCCAGGCAGAGGAGCCGGGGCACGCCCCGCCTTCGGGCGGGGCCGATAGGGATTCAGAACCCGTGGATTCGCGGCCCCTGTGCGCCTCAATGCGTGCTTTCCCCGGAGAAATTCGGGTAATTCGAAACCCGCCGATTCGGTCACTTGAGCGCCCGGCACGGCCGGCGCAGACTGGCGGCATGCACAAGCCCCAGCCACCGGTCGACGCAGCGCCGGCGAACACGCCGAAGGCCGACGCGCCAGCAGGCTTTGAGCCGCGTTCCGAGGACGAAGCCAACCTGCCGCTGTGGGCAAAGCAGATCCTCCACGGGATGCGCACAGCCGACCCGGACAACCCGCCCGAGACGCCCTAGGCGATCCACATCGCCGACCACACCCATGGGAGCACCAAATGCGCGTACTTCTTTTTCTGAGCGTGCTCGCGCTCCCGGCGTCGAGCCAGCCAACACTTCCGGAGACTTGCCCGATCCTGGTGCTCGCTAATCTTCATGGCGCCAATCAATCGCTCGAGCTCGCGGTTGCTCAGGCTGCCATGCTTTCAGATCAGCTGAACAAGTTGATTCTCAGCGGAGAGAGGATCAGCGCCGAGAGTGGATCGCCCAGTGCGGCGACCTGGCCGCAGGACGCGGACCGCGTGAGAGAAATGGCGGACGAGACCCGCCGTTCGATCCTGACGGCGCAAAAGCTCACTCGACGAGGCCATAGCGCATGCCCGTCACCCTTGGCGGCTGCGGCGATAGAGCCTTGATGGCTAAACCCTGGACCCTTGGGCTGTCCCGGGCACTTGGGCGGTTGTGGACCTGGGGCCGGGGCGGTCGTGTAGAAGCGGGAGGCGTCGTTGCGGGGCATCCGCTGGCAGTGCTCAGCCAGGCCCCAGAGCGTTCTGCAGCCACTGCACGGCATTGGGGAGCTGGCGGAGGCTTGTGTCGATTGCGTTCTGAGCGAGACGCTGCATCGCGGAGGCTGGCAGGTCCTTCAGCATGGATATCACTCGGGCCTTCACGGAAGGATCAGCCGCAGATTCCTCCACCCTGGCCACCAGCAGATCGCGCACCGTGTCGTGGTGCAGCTTGACGGTTACCACGTCCAAGATCGCACCGAGCCCACCATCGTCAGCGAGGAAGTCGAGGCCTTTCCCGGTGATCTTGCCAGTGAAGGTCTGCAGGCTGTTGTCGAGGTATCGCTCGATCGTCAGCCGCACAAGCCGGTGTTCGTCAAGGTAAGCCAGGGTCGCGTGGATCTCGCTGAACGTGCGCTCCCCGTTGTGTCCAGAGAAATCGACCGCGGCGGGATACGCGGAAGCCATGCGCTGAAGCAGCTCGTTCTGAAGGGTTCGGTCGAGAGGGGCCATGTGATCACCTGGGAAAGATCGGAACCGATGCTGGACCGGCGTGACCAAACCTTACGCGCCTAGGATCTCAAAGCCTGAGATTGCCACCTGCCCAGCCCAGGGATCAGCAGTGAGCGCTCAGAGCGGCCAGCTACCATTGCGGGGTCCTGTTGGTAGCCCAGCCGCGGGCGAGCGCGAGATCACCGCCCGACGGACTTAGCCGGACGCGATAACCTTCGAATGAGTCAGGTTTGACCAGAAGAAAGTCGGTTTCTTCAATCAGCGTGTGGAGCGACTTCTCGACCAGCAGATCGCTCATCGGTCCGGACGTATGGATATCGCGAAAGCTGTGCCAAGCGGTTCCCTGCTTTGCGAGAATTTTCAGCACGGCCAGTTCCGCGTCGGTCAGTTGGCTGGCGTCGCGCTTGGGTCTTGTCGTGACGTCTGGCGCGGGCAATGCGGGCCTGCCACGCAGTGCAGCTCCGATCAACAACGACGCTCCAACTATCGCCAGCAAGCCACCCAGCGGCAGGTCGGTGTTCCAAGTGACGAAGTCCCAGGCCAGCCTGATGGCCGACTGGACCATCTCCAGAACCCAACGACCAAACACCAGAGCCCAAGGATCGTCGTTCTTGTCTGAGAGCAGAAGGCCGACTACCAGGGTTCCGCCGATGCCCGCGAACCATGCCAACACTTTGCCGTTTGAATTTGCCACGCTGACTCCGCGCAGTTTGGGACAAATTTGGGACAACGCCGGGCGGAGCCGGGCTTAATCGGCATTCTGCCCGATTCGGCAAACCGTTGATTTGATTGGCGGGGATTAACCGGCTAAGTTCCTGATTAATCAAGGAAGCGGTCTTGAAAACCGCCGAAGGGTCAAACCTTCCGTGGGTTCGAATCCCACTCTCTCCGCCATCTATCCACGCAGACATCTGATCCAGCGATCGATGTGACCGTACAGGTTCCCGACGTCCGACTTGAGCGGGTGAAGAGAACTCACTAGCGGTAGCGCGGCGGTCTGCACGTTACAAGCGATCCTGGCGGTGCCGGCCCAGGCCCGTCGCATCGCGTCGTGCACGCGGCGATTGCTCATCTGCACGCCGATACGCGGTGGTTCAATCGGACTAACTCCCGCGCGTGCTGTGCGACTTCTCTTACAGCCGACTACGGCAATTTCTTCTCACGAACGGCATCTGACCCGCGCAGTCTGTGCTCGCTCCGGACGGAGCACGGACCCGTTCGCGCTGCCCCGCACCAGCAGCTGCGCAAGCACCCCCACCCACCCGTGCCAGCGAAATCGCCGCGTGTCGCCGATGAAGCGGCGGCACGTGGGTTCCAGGTGCATCAATCCGTGGAGGCGCTTGCGGCGGGTCCCGACAATCAATCCAACCCAACATTGATCGGAGATTGTGATGGCTGATGGAATCATTTCATCCGCTCAGGCGGATATCGATTTTGCCCAAGAGGCGCTGGCGCGCATCGAGGCCAACCTGAAAATCCCCCTGCGCAAGATCATGGCCAGCGACGACTCGGTCCAGTCGATCCGGGTGCAGGCCTATGCGGCGATCCGCGCCGCTTGCCAAGCCATGGCCGAGCGCGAGTTCCGCGGCGATGACACCGGCCTGGCCGAGGCCCGGCGCCATATCGAATCGGTCACGGATGCGCAGAATGTCGTGCCGACGATCCTGGTGGAAGAAAAGAACTTCAACGTCATCAGGAACTACGAGGGTGATCAGCTGCGCGACTACGTCAAGGGCGTGGTCAATGGCCTGTCGCTGATCCAGGAGAGCGAAACTCCCGAAATGGTCGCGGTGCAGATCATCGGCACCGGGTTGGTCGGCTTTGGTGGGGCCTTTGCCTACGGGCTGATCAAGGGCCTGGTGCTCAAGAAGCTGCTCAAGGAAGCGGTCATGCTGGGTCTCAAGGCCGCCGGCGGGGTGGCTGCGGTGGTCGGCGTGGTCGCGGTGATCCTGGTGGAGCTGCTGCTGTACCTGCTGCATGGCAACAAGAAGAACTTCGTCGGCATCATCTTCAACAATACCGACACGAACCTGGTGGTGACCGACTGGCGCGCCGGCATCGATGGCGCGGACACGGGTGACCTCTTCATGGCCTGGGGCCACTGCAGCGGCTTCATGGAGGTGCACCAGGACGGCGACCTGTCCAAGCCTGCGCTGCAGCTGCCGGCCCGCAGCGCCGCCCAGGAACACACCGGCCGCATCGTCCAGGGCGGCATCTATTCGGCCGGCAAGAATTTTGGCCTGAAGGGTGCCGAGGGCGTGTTTGTCATGCAGCCGCTGGCCCAGTCCAGCCCACGCCTGGCGGTGCTGTTCGAATGCCCGTACTTCGAGGACAACGGCGTCAACGTGGCCATCGACACCACGCACATTTCCGCCAGGGACTACTACGACAAGTTGAACGGCACGCGTGGTCTGGACCGTTCGGTGGAAGCGGCGGGCTACAAGCTTCGTGCCCGCGTGGCCCACCCCACTGGCGGTGAGGCCTTGGGAATAGCGGTGATTGATCCGTCCTGAGGGATGAGGGTGCCGCGACCGGCCAGCGGGCGGGTTGCCGCCACTGGCCGGGCGCGGTTCCCGCTTGGCTGAGCCGTGCGATCAGGATTTGGCTGGCTTCGCGTCGAAGTCAGGCGAGCCAGAAGTTCGTCGCGCTGGCCAGCACATTCGCAACGATGCACGCCACGACCGAACGCGTGCGCAAGTAGAGCGCCGCGTAGGCCGCGCCAAGCAGCGCGTAGCCAGCGGCAGCCCACGCATCGGCCGGCAGGCTGGCGGCGGCATACAGAGAGGCGGAGGCGAGGGCGGCACACACGCTGCCGACGCCTCGCTCCGCGAGCGGAATCAACCAGCCGCGGAACGCCAGCTCTTCCATCACAGGCACGGCGAACACCAGAGTGAACGCCAGCGGGTAGCCCACGTTCGCCACGGTCATGGCGGCTGCGTCCTTGGACGGGTCGGGATCGAATCCGCCGAAGTAGTGAACCAGAGCCAGCACCAGCGATAGGCCGACACCGGCGCCGGTTCCCCACGCCACCGCAAGAGACGGCCTGGCACCGGGGCCCGACAGCGCGCCCAGCTTGAGCCGACCCGCCATCAGGACGAAGATCAGTAGCACCGTCGCCAGCGGGATCATCGACGCCCCGAGTATCGTGGACGCCGCTTCCTGCACCCACGTCTGGCGGCTGCGCTCGGGCAGTTCGTTGATGATGAAGACATTGCTCAGGCAGGTGCGCGCACCGGCCTCCGATGCGATCAGCTCGAGGATTTCGCGCGCAGCCTGCGCTTCGAATTCGCCCAGCGAGCCAAAGGAGAATTCGCGCGCGCCGGCGCCGCACTCCGGCGGCAGCGGGTTGCCGGCGGTGGCCGCACGGGCGCGGCCGTGCTTGAACCAGGGGTTGGCCGACACGCGGCGCTGCACTTCTTCCAGTTGGCTCGGCGTGCCTTCGGCCCAGACGATGGCGCGGTCCTGCGCCGAAAGCATGACGGCGCCGACGGTGAACAGCGCCAGCAGGGTCACGGCCGCGATAGGCAGCACCAGCGACTGCAGCAGTGCCCATGCGCGGTGCCGGAGTCGCATGCGTGCGTCACCCAAGGTGTTTCCCCGAAGCCAGCATAGCGGCGGCGGCCGCTTGTTGGCGCTCTGTCGCCGTTAGTGTTTCGGGTCAAAATTTGCGTTTCCGGGAAGCGCTCGCAGTTTCTCGCCTATCGTGGTTTCGCGCCGGCACGCAAGGTTCATTTCTTACCTGCGATTAGGAGGGCCGGGGAATCGCCCGGACGCGGCGTTCGATAGGTTGGAGCCTGCTGCCCTGGGGAGAGCGCAATGATCCGAGTATTCCTGTTGGACGACCACGCACTGGTGCGCACCGGCTACCGGCTCATCCTGGGCCAGGAAAAAGAGTTTGAGATCGTCGGCGAAGCGGGCAGCGGCGAAGAGGGCCTGCCGATGATCCGGCGCCTCAAGCCACAGGTGGTCATCTGCGACCTGCACCTGCCGGGCATCAGCGGCCTGGACATCACCGAGCGCATCGTCCGCAGCGATTTGGGCACCCACGTGCTCATTGTGTCGGTGCAGGAGGAAGGGCCGATGCCACGCAGGCTGATCGAGGCCGGCGCCAGTGGCTACCTGGGCAAGGGCTGCGATGCCTCGGAGCTGGTGCGCGCAGTGCGCGAGGTTGCGCGGGGCCGCCGCTACCTGGCCAGCCACGTGGCGCAGCGCATGGCGCTGTCCCGGCTGTGCGGCGACGACTCCCCGTTCGACGCGCTGTCGCCCCGCGAGCTCGAAGTGGCGCGCATGCTGTGCCAGGGCCTGCGCATGGAAGAGATCGGCCGCCGCCTGAGCCTGAGCGGCAAGACGGTGGCCACGCACAAGTATCGTCTGTTCGACAAACTGGGCATCAAGGACACCGTGGCCCTGGCACGACTGGCGGGGCAACACGGCGTGTCGGATCCGGCGTACGCGATCTGATCGGGCGTTGATACCCAGGCAAGAAAAAGGGCGCCTTTCGGCGCCCATTTTTTAGTTCGGCTTACCCGCCTGCGGCGGTTCGCCTTCATCTTCCAGCAACCAGTCCGGGGCCGCGGGCGCCGGCGGCGTGGGCTCGGGCTTCGGCTCGGCGGCCTTGGGTGCTTCGAAGATCGCCGGCTGCGTGCGCAGGAACGGATTCACCGGAGCGGCCGGGGCCGCGGCCGGCGCGGGCGCCGCCTCGGGTTCCGACGGGATCAGGCTGGCCTGCACCGGCGGCGAGGCCGGGGTGGCCAGCGCGAACGGCGCAGGCTCGGCCTGGACCACGGCGGCGGGCTTCGGCGCTTCGACCACGGGCGCCGGGGCCACCGGGGCCACGACGGCTTCCACCACCGGCGCGGTTTCCACCGCGGCCACCGGAGCGGGCGCGACGTCAGCGGGCGCGGCCGGCGCTTCCACCTCGGCCATTGGCGCGACGAACGTCGGCACGGCCGGGGTTTCCACCTTCGCCACTTCCACCGGAGCCGCAACCACCGGCGCAGGCGCGGCCGGGGCCACGACGGCGCGGTCTTCGATCAGGCTCGACACCGGCATGGGCGCGACGTAGGCCGGGGCGGGCTTGGGCGCGTCCACTTCGGCGGCGGCGGGCGCCGACATCGGCATCGGGGCGGCGACGGGCGCCGCCACCGGGGCCGGGGCGGGCACCACCACGGGCGCCACCACCGGCACCGCGACGGCGGCGGCCGGCGCCGCAACCGGGGCAGGGCGGGGCGCACGCACCGGGGCGACCGGAGCCGGGCCGAGATCGTCGAAGTCGGATTCGGCGGCGCTCACCG
>JAUUIK010019564.1:0-10266 GCA_032270385.1 Urticina crassicornis | reverse complement strand
TAATGAGCAATAAAGACGCCATCTTGACTACACGTGCGAGTGTCTGTTCTCTGTTGTTTATTCGGAATACACTACATACTGTCAAAAGATATATACAACATTCAGCTTTATTGACCTAGTAGATATACCAGTGAGCAACCAATCAACTTCGTACACCGCTTGACAAAGACGGCTATGGTTGGCCAGAGGTAATTGTACTGAAAAATACCGATGAACTTTGAACTTTCAACAAAACTATGAAACTGAATCAGTTTCAGGACACACGGCCTGCCCTTGAGCTAGAATGCACAATGATAATGAAACACCATTTGCATCCACAAAGCTAGTGTTTAAAAGTTTCCAGAAGTACCTTATTAGTACTATTAATAATAGCTAATCACGTATTACACTACAACCCTATTCCCTACACTGTGACTGAACTAGTTACAGGTGAATGATCGAGGACAAAAATCTAGGAAAGCTCCCACCCAAAAGCCATGGTCTCAAGCTACAGAGCTACTGCCGAGGCACAGTGGCAACAGTTTCCGTGACAATGAAATATATATGCAAAATTAATGATCAAAACAAAGCACTCGCAATCATACCAAGTCATCAAGGGAATAATGTTCATGTGCCACGAATATCTACAACACAGATCACGTGGGGAAACATATTGGTACCGAGGAAGATCCTGTTGCAAATCCTATTGAATGTCTGAGCAGGCACTCCAGGCACTCTCGCTGCTCTGCAATCTGTTTTTTATTTAAAACTTCCAACTTTACTTTAGCCAGAATCCATTTGAAACAAAAGATTATTTGAATTTGAACATGAAAAAGTTGACATTTGAACAGTGCCTGAGGCAACATCTTGGCTATTTACTCAGGTATATAGAGAGAAAACATCACTACAGAAATAAAGAAAAGAGTTTTTTCTTTACAGACTGGTTTATTTGCTCGCACAGTCATTACATAAGTCAATCACGTGTCAAATTAAATCAATCGTGTCAAAAGATTGCTTATCATGAGTTTTGCAGTTTTACACTGATCCAAATCCTTCAATATCCTTCAAAATATTGGAAAGGTATATAGAAGCCGTTGCCTAGAAAATATCCAGCCAATCTCCAGATATAAACATTCATGGTGGGCAACCGTCTTCTCGGTATAATTATTACTGAGGGATAGAATGGAAGAATAGAATAGAAGAACTTTATTTAACCATGCGAGGTAAAATTATCATGACTAAAAACACTCTAATTTAAATATATATATTAATAATTGCATACTAAATTAACAATAACAAAACTAAAAAACTGTTTTCCCTGATGTGTACAAACAATAGATCAGTAAAGTATAGATCAGTCCGAGCTCTGAAACGAATCGACAATTCAAAGCCAACGAAACGAGTGAGCTTTTCTTATCAACATAGTGTACGCCACGTTTACTTTAGTGCAACGATAAACCTGTCCATTTAGTAAACACAGTTCTCTTGACTTAATGATTGCTGTCAATACGCTGTTATCACCAAATAAAAGCAACGTTATCTTGTACCGATATATACACTTCGTTATGCCAGCGATACGCCATGTATTTAGTGTTATTAACCTGATAATAGATGACAGTCATTAATAGTTAGAAAGAGCGAGACGCAAGAGAAAGAAAAGGTGTTGTTTGATGACCAGAAAGGTCTTTTATTTGCGTCAAATATCGCTTCCCCATCACGATGTGTATTTTACTTGCTAAAACCCCTTCACCATTTTGTCAGATACGTCAGTTTTTGGGTTCGTTGAAAACTGGTCTTCAAGTCGTATTTATCTAACTGGTTTTTTTATTTATTTTTTGTTATCGGCAGGAAAGGAAAATTCGTTTACAGATGCAAATCTTGAGTCGACCAAAACAACACAAACAAGGCCACCTAACTACCTGAAGAGCTAGAAAACATATACGTCAACACTTATAGCAATACATCGATTTAAGAGGAACAGTTTACACAGCTAATGGCACCATGCACAAATATTAAAGTTACAATTTATTCAAAATAAATAAATAAACGAATAATTCAGTCACGCAATGCTAGCTATGGTATTTTTTACCCACATATAATAAAATAAAACCGAAGCAACTAAATAAAAATGAGAATCAATAAAGCGTATTTTCTTGTATTTTCTGAGTTAAGGTTTTTGAAGGAAAGATATATTTCGTCACTTATATATTCTAAATTTAATCCACCTCGAAGAATTATGATTTAGACCTCAATTAAATTTACCAAATTTTCGTATCTTGAACTACGTTTCTTGTTTATTTGCTAAACTAATTTGACAAGCTGCATATGAAAATATTTCACTTGAAACACAGCTGCATGTCTTTGAAAGTATATATTATTTATATCACTAAAATGTTCAAAACAACGTTATACTTACACTTAAACAATTCAAAAGCAATTTTTACCAATTTTAAATTTAATGCTCTCTAATAGGATTAGCCAAGCAGGGGAAGCTCACTGCACTACAAATTTTAAACTCTTTACATTCATCTAATAGTTTTAACATCCAAATACATACTTATATATGGATAAAAAACATATAATATGACAGTTAAAGGATTGATTAGAGTATTTATTCATAACCAATGTTTTCAGCGTTATGGAAAATACCCATGAATTAAATATTTATACTTGTGGATAGCGTTTTCAGTCTACCAAAGCTCATGCCTCTTTTTCATGTTTTAAATCTGGCTTGCTTTCTTGTGTCTTTGAGAAACCAAGCTATCATGATTCCCCTCCGTTCAGAACTTCGTGCAAAGCTGTCAACTCAAGGTGAACTTTGAGTGTCCTGTTTTTGATAGCTGTTGCAGGGAACAATGAAGCTCGTGCAATGAGAGATGTGTTTTCTCTTCGTGCTAGCTGGCGCTTACTTCTGCACTTTATGATGTTTATTGCCGCTATTCTGTAGTTCTCGCTGAATGCAAAATAAATGAATGGATTTATAGCTGCATTTGTGTAGGCAAAGAACTTAGTAACTACTAATGTCATATATTCGGCCTCGCATTTCGATTGCGAGCCACTGAAGCCAAATAATTTCAAATGGGCATAAATGTTCACTGGCAGCCAACAGATAAGAAATGCCAAAAGAACTGCTAAGACCATTTTCAGTACACGTCGGTTGCGTCTTTCCTTATGACGGCGTGCTCGAGAGCTTTCTAAATTCCCGGGTATTTTTCGCCTTCTGATTGTGATTAGAATCACAGTGTATATGACAGTCATTGTGAAAAGAGGCAGAAAGAAAAGAAAAGCAGAACTACTAGAATAGTATGCCATCCCGCCTTTTCCTTTCCAGATATATTTGCATTCCAAGAGGTCTGTATTTCGAACGGGTATGAGACGAAAGGCATAGAAATATGGGGACTGAAACGCCATTGCAATAATCCATATAGATATGACCATCAGTTTGCGTATCTTTGAAGTGATAACTCCAGACCGCATAGGGAATACTATAGCATAGTAGCGATCAGCTGCAATGGCCACTAATGTTAGCATGGAGACCGCGGTGCACACATCCTGTGCAAAATAACACGCTTTACAAGTAACACTTCCCAACGTACCACTTAGGTACCACGGCTGTTCAATATCTGAAATAACCTGAGTTATTTTTCGTGGGGTAATGACGATAGTGAAAACAAGATCCGACACAGCCATGTTAAAGATGAAGAAATTCACCGTTGTTCTGATTTCTCTGGTCCTGCTTACTACGAGCATGACCAGCGAGTTCCCCAGAAGCGAAAGCACGAGCAAAATACAGTAAACAACGATTTGAATTACGGCTGAGAAGTATGATGTTGTTTTGGATGAATCTGAACATTGATCACCTGGCAGGGTTAGATTAGTTCCGTTACGTTCCATAGTTTACGAACGCCTTTTCCTTGAATTTCAAGTTCTGTTATGCGATATTCTCCGACGTGCCTGATTCAAAAGCAACAATATGTTACACTGCCCGATCTTCCCCACGTCGAATATCAACCTTTAAAATTCCTGTTCAGTCACCGTTAGCAATTCGGCCAACAATATCAATCAGATTTCAATGGCCTTGGAATCCACCAAACAGTTCAGTACAGAAAATTATGGATTCGCATTGACGATGACAAAAATGTCCTGATCTCTGTTTCCTCTTGGTTGGAAACTCTGTTGCCGTAGTTGAAAGTGCTGGGCTTTCCTAGGCAGTGTTTTAATATACGATCAGGCTGGGCCAAACAATGCGCAGCCGGCTGCCCGATAACTAATATATCTAAAGCAAATACAAACGCGTGTGCGCGCCTTGATAACTTAATTGCAACAGGCAGGTGGAGTGGAGTGTCTCTCTTCCTATTCCCCTTCAGAGAGTATTTCGTTCATCCTTTTTAGGCGAATAATCTTCGTTAAAGGGTGTGAAATCCTTGATTCGACTAAAAAGGCTTATAAACTTTATGATGAAAAAGGTTCAGCTTGACGAGTCAATTTGATTGTTCTCCGTGTTTCCGTGTGGGATTAAGTGTTTACTTTGTACCGTGTTTAAAAGCATAAAAGAATAAAATAAAAACTGCCTTGGCTATTGATATAATATTCAAAGCTCTTTGTCTAGAGGTCCCGGCTTAACTTGACGCATAAATGACATTTTCAAAATTAGAAAAGGTTTTATTATACGCGTTCGAGAAAACAGCTAACCCATTTAATGAAATGTCTTCGAAATGATATCCAATTTGAAACACCTTTTATCACCAGGGAATCATTTTTATTTTTTGACTTTAATATTCATTGTTTCACCAATAACCGAATTTCAACTTCACGGTATTATTGAGTCGTACACAACATGTAATTGACCGCCTATAAACAATCACTCTTGGAGTTCTAGAATCGCTTCAATGTTTGGCTTTTTTATCTTTTGAATATATGGAGCGCTCTGTATGTCAGATCAAAGAAAGCGGCGAGAGTTTTAGTGTTTGCACACAGTCATGCCATGGCCAGGCTCGATAAGAAGGCGGATAGAACATCTGACTGAACAGGACTACTTGAAGGCGCTAACTGTTGAAGTTGTCAAATAAATTGTTCAAACTATAATGCGAGCTTTGAAAAATAAAGAATTTGGCAAAAGAAGTAGTATATAAAGCAGTAAAATTTCTAGATTTAAGGGGCATTAGAGTAATAAAAAGTAATCAAGGATTATTGCTGGGAGCTTGATGCTTCAATGCGTAGTCCAAATGATTAAAATCTTGATTAAGATCGGGTTTAAAGTGATGTATAGGTGGATTGGTTTTCTTTTTTTACTTTATAGATTCAATTTTTTATCACTTACTGACTAAAAAAACGGCTTCGATTTGGACGACTCCGCGAAATAATTCCTAGAATTTTGTGTATCCTCAAGGGGTCGCTGTTTATGGCCATGATCGATATTTGATGAAGCCACTTATAAATCCCTCAACCTTCATTCGTATTTTTTATGAACTGTACAGATATTTACCAACAAAACGAAAATGAAACTATGGATAGACGGATTGAAAAGACAATATTATGAAAACTAAAAACATTTTCTTGAACTAACGAAAAGAATTAAGAAATGAAGAAGTTGATTCTAGAAATCTTTGGCTTAAATTTCAAGATTTTATTCAACAAAATGCAAATTAGAATAAGCTGATCAATTTTAAAATCTGTCAAGTTTTGACTTCTTTAGCTGGGGTTTTTATTTGTTGATCTGCTTGAATATGGCATCTTACTTAACTTATTTCATGTTCATTGGCAAAATCCATCGTTATCGTTGTAATCTGAAGCCAAGGTGAGGTAGTTTTGTCCCTGCAGGTTACTTGTATTGAAATAATACAAATAACTCTACAATTATTACTATTGGAATTATTTTCGATAAAAATTTCAATAGACAATTGACTAGTGACAATAATATTAAAGAAGAATCAATTCTACGAATTAAGAAAAGACGAAACTAATTCCAATGATGGGCTTTTCGATCCATTTTGTGAAAAATACGATCAAATTAAGGAAACTGCTCTAAAATACACAATTTTCTTGTTGAAAATAAAACTACTGAACTTCTCCTTATGCCTGTATTATAAAGAAAATTAGGCTTACAGCCCATATTTGATCGTATTTTTCACAAGGTGCACGTGAAAAAAGCCCATTTTAGTTTGGAACATGTTTTAGTGAGAAAGTAAGAAAGAAAAGTCTTTGTTTCGATGGTGGATCTTCTAAACTCGCTCTCTAACCACACTCAATAATCTATTAAGTTCCCTTAGATTTGGATTCGAAAAACTGCTTCAAAGCTAATGAAATAGATAAAATGGTCGACTGAATATCTCAAACGATCACTTAAGTAACTGATCTAAAATTTTAATGGCTGATTCTAATTCAGTACATCTGTCGCGAAACTAAAAAAACTCTTGCATGAGTCATCTTAAATCTTAAACCAGAAAATCATCTTAGTTCTGAATACATCTTACAATAATATAGGTCAAGTTATAATCCGGACATTCAAAGTAGTCAAGAATGGTTTATTTTCGGCTCAATACTGAGATACGAATCAGGCCAGTTTTGCTTTTTTTTCAAGTTTAAATTATTTTGAAATTCAGAGTTAGATCTTGAAGATTTCAGGCTCAAAGACAATGAAGATAATGGAAGGATTACCAGAAGGTCGAAACCGTTTTTGGGATTACTTTTTATCATCCACTTGTTTTTACTCCAAAAGGCTTTTGAAATACATTTTTGACTCAAAAATGATGATTGTGTGCTTTTTTGACACAAAAAATCGCAACATCCTTAACTGTATTAATACACTGGTGCCAGAGGTTTTCTGATCGGCCGAGAGCGCGGAAGAACGCGCGAAGCAGCCGGCTGCGCATTGCTTGGCTCAGCCTGATCGTATATTAAAACACTGCCAAGGGAAGCCCAGCCCGTTCACACTCAGCGAGACGCGTGCTCCTGCCTACGCGATCGTACCGTATCCGCTCCTATCTTATCCTTCAAGAAAATCTCTGGGACCAGGGTACTGTATTAAGCAAACTTTGAGGAGAAATTGCGAATCACTTTATGAGATGCACTCGAAATACTTGACCTGGTGACGTCATACCAGGAATATATAATACCATATCCATGGTATGATTAATAATAATAATATTAGTTTATTCGCCTTATAAATAACAAGAAAAGGATAGATAAGAGGTTAAGCCTATCGAGAATATCCCCTATCAAGATTTAAAAAAAATCCTTTTTTTTGGGTATTGGAAGGGACGTTTTTGCATTGATGTAAAGAAGCCGTTTCCAATCAATTATGATCAGTCAAATACAAAATAGTAAAACTCATTAGTACTTTTTCTAAAAGGACACCAAAATTAAATCTTCAAATAACGGATGCTGACAGTTTGCTTTTAAAATCTAATTCATTCAGGATTTTTTCTTTTTCTCTTTCTTCATTTGAAATAAAAATAAAGTAAATAAAGTAATGCTGTTTAAAAATTTTGCGTATCACAAAAAGTAGCTTCGTTTCACATTTTACTAGCAAACACTACAATTTGTCACATTTCCATTTAGTAATACTTGTATATTTTAGGTAAAACACAGACACAAAATGTACAAATATATGCAGATCACAAGATAAAACACGGCTAATGAAATAGGGAGACCATTATTCCGTCATTTCTGTCATATACTTGTGTTTACATCCGAAAAGAATTGTAAACACTAAAGGACACAGATGAATTAGGGATAATGAAACTATATGAAATACGATTTTTGAATTTTAGATTTTTTTCTTTCATTGTTCCTTGCAGGGATACTTCTAGTGTTATTCCACAAGTCCCTTCCCCCTCCCCAAGGGGCAAGTAATAAATCCAAGTAATAAATCCAATAAATCATTAAAAGATGAGCGTTGCACAAATTATAAAGACACCAGTACAACTCAATAAAATTAACATTGCATTTTATGTAACATATATAGCCGAGTCAGTATAAACTACAACAATAAACTGGCGAAAGGCCCTGCTAAAGGTTCCAGCCTTAGAGCAGATTTCACACGAGTGGGAAAAATACGGCAAAATTCATGGTTGTGCTGTAGCCGTACTGTATTACATTGTGATTGGATGAGACGCACGAAAACAATAGGAAGCCATTTCAATGTTACGGCACGTCGTACCGTGTACCTGCTGTTAGTCAGTGCCGTAAATTTGCCATTCATACGAAGACCGCTCTATTTAACAATATGGGCCAAGAATGTTGTACAACAACGTTGTTCCGTTTGGCCGAGGCTAAATTCTTGTTGAATGTATGAATGCATGTTGTCCAACATTCACTTGTTGGCAAATATGTTGGGCCAAGATCGTCCAAGTGATCATGACATGGGATGTTAAACGGCCTAACATTGTTGGATCCAGCAATGTGTGGTCAAACTTTTAGCCGGGCAAGAAACTATGCCCTATTGGATTGTGGAATATAATAGGCCTCTTTCGATATATATTACAATTCTACCTTCAATACGAGGCTGTGAAGCTGAAACAAGAGAAATTACACTGAGACCCAAGGGAATAAGAAGATATTTCTTTGCCGTTCAGCTTCACAGCCTCGAAGTGAAGCAGAATATTTAATAATTCCAAAGTAGGCTATTATGATAGTATTATTTGCTAAATCGGCCGGCCGGGTTGCTGTATAATTAAATACCCTAACATTTCAAACTTAGCTTTATAAACAGACTGCTAAACACACTAATACTGAACTTGGGCTACCTGTGGCTGAATTATGCTTCTCCGATTATTCTGTGATTATTACAATACAGCTATCAAAAATATCGTAGTTTATCAATGTGCGTCTGAAATCATTTTGGTCCAATATATTTGGTGTCCATAATGATGTATACTGTGTATCGCATATCTGACGTTATACTCTATCATTTTCAATCTGTAGGACACATTTGAGATATTGTTTAATTATCTTGGAAGATCACTGACATATTATCACAATTTCCATTGGATTCCCAATAAACATTTTCAACATATTTTCCAACCACTGAAACAAATCTAACTAATTCAAGCAAAAAAAGAAAAAAAAAAAACTCATAGTCATTCCATGGATTGAAAGGTTCAAGTCAGACGAATAGAACATCAATAGTACGTGGGCCGTTTACTGACTGAATACGTCGAAAAGAAATGAAATGTGATAAAATAAAGTACAGTAAATTTATTCAATTTCATGTCCTTTTTTCGTAAACAAATCTAACACATCAAACGTTTAAACGAAAAAGTGATTGAAGGCTGTCATTTTATTCATTTATTTTTCTATTTCCCCCCTCAATTTCATCCACTTGACAAATACTGAATAACTTCTTTATTTTTTACTACAACGGACAATAACAGCTTTTTTTAGTGAGAAGATTATTTGCTGGCTACTGAACAGTGTCTGAAATAAAAGTGCAGTGCTCGCGCGTGAGTTATATTCTACGCACTTAGTGAACATAACGAAAAAACAATTATAATCCAATGAAATTGCAGGAAACTCTGTATTAACCTATTTAATTATCCAAAATACCTTCATTTTTATTATATATCGTCCTCAGGTAAAAATTAATATTTCAAGAACCTTTTAATTTACAAGATATCATTTAACTCGCACCCCCGTTGACAGGCAGGAGCTAGCTTTGTGCGAGGCTAGGGAAAACGAGGATACACACAAAGCTACAGGAAGCAGCTGTTTATACATTTTGTATATTATTGATAACCTAGTGGAAGCAAGTCAAATAACAAATCTTTTGAAACACAAAACGGTGGAAGAACAACGTCATTGTATTTGCTCACAGTTGTACGAATGACATGTGTGTAGTACATCAGGCCATGTAGCATACAGTGATACATGTATTTCGATTTAGCCATCTTTATATAGCATCCTGAGTTTATGTCATGACCAACGTACATAATCCAGCCAAGCTTGGATAACACTTTGAGAATTAAGCAAAGTAGGCTTTAGGGATTTAAGGATTTAATTCGGGATTGCGCGGGGATTTGTTTTGTCTAAAATGACGGACATAAATAACTGATACAACGGGTTTTATGCTTGTGAACTTTAAAGTTAAAACTTATAAAGTAGTCTTGGATTGAGTAGCACACAAGGTTGTTACTTTTCGTACCTTATTGCAGTTTATGACATAGATACAATCAAACGCGTGCTCTGATTGGCTGAAAAAGCCTGTTTTATTTCACAGTATAAAACATGGCTTAGCCTTCTTTACTTGCTTTATGATATAGATTTATATCGCGAAAAACCACGAAAAGC
>JAUUIK010019120.1:0-10270 GCA_032270385.1 Urticina crassicornis | reverse complement strand
ACTAATAAACAATACTAATATAATAAACAATGCTAATAAACAACACTAATAAACAACACTAATAAACAATACTAATATAATAAACAACACTAATAAACAACACTAATAAACAACACTAATAAACAACACTAATAAATAACACTAATAAACAATACTAATATAATAAACAATGCTAATAAACAACACTAATAAACAACACTAATAAACAATACTAATAAAAAATACTAATAAACAATACTAATAAACAACACTTATATATAATACTAATAAACAACACTAATAAACTAATAAGAAGCACTGGTTTGTTTCAGTGCATTTTGCCAACTGAGATGACATTGACGTTGGCAGAACTGCTAACTAAATACCTCAGTTCTAACCATGGCCCTGACGCACTAGTCAATGATGCCCCCTCTATTATCGAACTTCTTTACAAAAATACGAACTATTGAGCCGAACTTTTGTCAACTTACTAAGGTTTAGTCAGAGAAGTTGGAAATGAAACTAAACTAAACTAAACCAAATTTGTTTTACGAGGATAACATGAAACAGCTACTAGCTGATAAACTTGTGGTCCTCGTCCATGATCGAATTGGAATTTTAGGAATTATGTTCTTTTAGTTACTGACGAACATCCCCCCCCCCCCCTCCCTCCCAGTTTATATCCTGATCCTCGTAACATTTTACATAACCTATCATTAAAAAAGAATCAAAAGTCTCGGATCAACCGCCATTGAGCATGCCATTTAAATTTCATAGCATCAGTGTTATTGCTCATCTTCTAAGGAACTAAATACTTTTAAAGTATTCTATTAGCACAGCAATTAGAACTATATAGAACCTAGCTAATGTTTGTCGTATTAAATGACATCTGAAGACTAATTTTTAAACCGTCTCAAATCCATACTCAGTTTCCGGTATGAAACAGCTGTCCCCGGACCGTGGAAATAAAACCAGCTACAAGACATCCGCCTGCGGTGCCCAAGTCTGTTAAATATTTGCATCAATAGTATTTAAACCAAGTTATTTAGGTACTCGGCATCGTCGCGGCTAGATTTGCAGTGAGTCTTCTGTGTCTATGGGTCTCCCCAGAAAAGATCAATCAGATCTGTGAAGCAAAGAGAATGGATGACATTTACTTAGTGTCCGTGGAAAAAGAGTATATATATATACACACACTGCAACGGAATTTGGATCTTCTAATAATACAAGCGTTAAGGATTCTGTACATTTTAAAATCGCATTTCTATTACTGTTATAGAGGTACTTGAGCCTCCACCCCTGCATGTCTACTTCCATATTCAGATGCAGTATAATCCCTTGTGACCTGATGGCTAGTACGTATATATACAGTAAGTCGTAGTAATGACCATTAAATCGTTAAATTCAAATAATGTTTAAATACAAGCATCGTAAATACGTGTACTTTGTATGATTACCTCCGGGATCAGTAAAAGGGTCAAAATTGAAAGTAGGAAAGGTTAAGTCGTCGAATGCACTCTCCAAGTCCAGTGTAGTTTTCTCTGTTGTGTTCAGCAGCTCCGTCATATGAGAAATGTAAAGTGCTGCTATCCTGATCGTTTCAGTTTTGGATGGTTTCTCGTCCGGAAACAAAGGAATGATGTCTTTCAGTCGGTCAATGTTGGCGTTAAGCGTATGGACGCGGGTTCTTTCGCGTGCATTGGCAAGTCTTCGTTGTTTGCTGACTCCCGTTAAACGAGGACCTCGACGTTTGGATTTTTTCTTGCTCTTCTTTTGATCATTGAGCAACTTGGGTGATGAGACGTCCATAACTTCAGCTCTTAACCTCACAAGTTGTCGCCAGATAAAAGTGTGTGGGATTGGTAAAGTAAGCGTCTGGTTTACGCTTTGAGTACTCATCATGGACGCATTTATCAACGGAGTGTCGTACGTCATATAGCCAATATGGCGCGGTCCTTATCAAGAGGTCACCAAGTCAACAGCCAAACCACAATTTCTTGTCAAGAACTTTTCAAATTACCGATACCTCGCCTTCATTCATCCAGAGGATTCCGACCAGTTTGTCCATTACTTAGCGCATTCTACTTAGCTTAATTCTCAAAGAAAACATAATTATCTCAAATAAACATATAACACTTTAACTAAAGATTACAGCGTTTGTTTAGTTATGCTATATGTTTTGTACACTTAAGAGTGAGACAAGAGAGATTTGCGATATAAACATGCAACTGCTTTATCTCTTGAGGCTAGAAAACGAAACCTGTGTTTGATCAACGTTACACTGTGGCTGGCTATTGTTCAAGTAAATTCACTAACATACCTATCAGCACTAATATAACTTTCTTATTGGAATCTATACTCCTTTCGTGATTCTGAGTAGAGTTCATCTTGTTGACTAATTTTCTATCGTTTAAACTTTGCAGGCTGCTAAAAGACGTTTCAATTTAATAAGCGCATTGCTAAATGCCCGAGGACAAAGTATCTCGATAAAGAGCATTTCATTCAAAACACATTTTCCCACAAAGGTGGAAGACCAGACTCCACCGGACTAGACTAAAAAACAACCTCAAAAACAATTTAAAACAGCTATGATATCCAGGTACATATTGAGACAAGCTAGCTATAGGCCAATGCAAGCTGTAAAGGCAAGCGGTAAATGCAGGACTGCGTACCCACAACTGAGTGGGCATTTGAAAGAGCCCTAAGGCTTGTTGAACTGTGTACATTTGGCTTCTCGTGCCAAATACTTGTTATACACCCTACCGAGTTTGCTTTTCATTTCACTAAATCAAGTAATCGCCGGAAATCTTTTAAAGCATATATTTTTATTTCATTGAAGGCATATTTCCGGATAGAATTTGCAGAAGTATTTATAAGGAAAACATGAGGCGTTTAAAACCGCTGAATCAAGCCGCGCCGGTACCTGCGTTTATCACCCGAAGTGGCTCGAGCTTGAGCGACACCTTTTACTATAAGCACCTTCGAAAACAAATACTTTAATAAGAAGTGTGCTGCTGATATGAACAGTATCTTTAAAGGAGTTCTATTTTGATATCAGTAGTTCGAAAAGAGGCGGACCACCCGTGCATAGCTTGTAGGGAACGAGCGAGGTGGGTCAGTTTGTAGATGAAGGTCATATATCTAATAGGTATGAAAGGGTGGCTTATTGGAGTGTCTGCTTTAACCATGTCACGATCCATCGATAGACAGGACCGGTTCAACTGACTAGCCTAATGCTCTCTTGATCAACCGCGCGTGCGACGTACGCGTCCTATAACTATACTCCTGTAGATTGAATCTCATCTCTCCGCGTGCCTGCAGACCTCCTGATAACTCCAGCGTAATTCCATTCTTATCGTGGTGTGATAGCACGGAAATTCTTTTATTCATTATCATAACTAGAAACCACTGAGAACGATCGTGAGTGCTTTAAAGAAAAGTCTCTTGAAACTCACCCAAACATGTCAAGTTAAAGTTACCGGACACGATGAATATGGATTGGTTTTCGCTTGCATCTTGTACATCGTGCCAAGTGGATCAATTACATGTCGGAACAAACTCATTATCTGATGAAGATTTCATTACAGGACGCGGGACAGAACTGATGTGGCTGGTTGATAATTGGTCAATTTGGTTAGCTGTTATCACATGGATTCATCGCTGGTGGTACAAACTAATACTAACTACAACTGACACGCCATCATTTGTGGTGTAAGTTACATAATCACAGCCATACTCTAAGACATGTTATTGTAAACGTTACATATATTTACATTAGGTATAAGTGTTAAAAACCGACGAATGATAAATGTGTACATAAGTATCGTGAATGAGAATCATCTTGCATGATATACCGTTATTCATGGTTTGTTGATGGGAGGTCCGCTGACACGAGAGCAGCGTCATTACAAACCGCTCTCGACTGATCATGATAACTGACATTGTCCGTCTGATGCTTACATGGCTGTGATTTAATATCCACGTAAGAAACAATTCATTTAGTCGTATATCTATATTAAGACATATTTAGAACACGAGTAAACTCTAGCTTTATAAACCGCGGGTTAAAATCACTTATGAAACCAAAATAAGGGGGGGGGGGTCGACTTAACATGAGAATTTAGTTCTCTCTGTAGACACCCTTTTACATTCAGTTAGTCTGTTGTATACCGTAAATAAAGTTTTTATAAATAAATAAATAAAAATAAATAAAAATGTCCGCTTGTAATGAGACCTATAATGACGTGTTCTTTATTTTTCCTAAAAAGTGTCCGGCCTAGTTATAGCCTTCTGATAGTTAACCGTAACATGGTTAGTAGACTATTGACAAAGTTGATTGATGCCTCGACTCCTCAAGCTCCTGTTTACAGCGAGAAAAGAAAGGACTGAGATAAAAAACAAGCCCAGTTGTAAAAAGACTAAACTTGAGATTCACGAAACTATGAAAACCCATAAGTTGAATGATAGACCGTGGATAACTTCATTGGTGCGCATGCGTTCCTTGCTAATACTGTTGAGGACTGATGGAGGCCAGGAAACTTTGAGGGAAGGAGTACTGACTTCCTTGGGATAGCAGCGTTAGGTAAACGTTTCAACTGACAAAATATTATCAAGTGAAAGTCTTTCTAAAGTATCTCCATTACAGTTGGAGTCCCTTAAAGATCAAAAACTATTGTGCTCTCTACTATTCGTAGTAGAGAGCAACAGTTCCGCCGGACTGTTAAGAATCAGATACTAGATATCCCCAACATTTCAATTCGGGAATAGCCCGGAATAGCCGTTGTCAAAGACTTTCGATATCAATGTATCTTCTCAAGCATTAACGAAAAAGAAACGGAAGTAGGCTCAAGGGTATTGTCACGTGATCTAAATTGACACAACACTTAGATACAGATAGATCCAAAAAATCTAAATTAACGATAATATGGAAGTTTAAAAAACCCAAAGTTGAACACACAAATTGTATCGTTTGTATACCCTTTCGGTCTAGTGAAGAATGAGGAGGATTGTAAGAATTGAACTTAGAGAGGGTCACTATTTTTTGAACGTGCTATAAGAGGGGAGGGGGGCATCCGAAATTTTCAGTTGAAAGGGGAAAGATAGCAACATTTTCAACAATACTTTGGGGGAGTTCGTTATTTTTATCCTCTACTACAGTGGAGTGATTCATCCTGCCCTAACCCCTTAGCCCGGCCTTCTAAACTGAAGATGACTGGTCCCCAAATAGGAATAGGTGTAAAGACGTCACATGTAAGCCGAAATGTTCAAAAATGTAAAGTATGTCGGTCGTCCTGCATGTCCTAGTTCGCCATGCACACATACACCTTTGTTCTATATCACTATACGTAGAACGGATATATTGAATCAACAAGACTCTAAACCACAATTAAGAGGAGATTAAAACATGTACGACATTGTATACAGCATATCTTATAACTCGGAGCATTGTAAGTCAGCAATCGATAATATTTTGTTAGAGTGATTACGATAAATACATGAAAAAAATCTCAGTAATAGTCTAGATCTGTGGTGTCTATATATAACGGCGCTGTTACACTAGGCAATTTCTCGTGCAACTTGTCTAGAAACAGAATTGCGAGACAAATTGAACGAAACATTGTCTAGTGTAACAGGGCCTTTAGGGACAAAGAAACAATTAAGAATTAATTTCATAGTGCTTATCAGTTACCAATGCAGTGATTGCAGCAAGGGTTTATTCAAATCAAACGTACAATACTCATTAATTAAGCCGATAACACGTCAAGAATTAACTAGTTTAAGATATTTTATGAGACTTCAAACATAATAATATGACCTAAACACCGATATACATGCGAATTAAAGCACTGTCTTGAAATAGGAAACTTACAGAAGAAAATGAAATGCATGCCAATGAAATACGTCGATACGAAGTTTATGGAAGTACATTAAACTCATCTTACTTTCCAAATACTAATTTAATAGTCGCCCCTCATGATACCTATAGATATTATATGTACATGCTTAAATGCTCATATTATATATAATTATATGCTAGTTTATGCTTTTGTTGTAATGACAACAGTTTAGGAAACTTATTCGGGAATTTTCACTTCAGGCTCGGCGTCATGTTTGACTAAGGATATTTCTTTCTCATCAAAGGATTTGAGCCTTGTGACCTATTTTGACATAAAAGTGGCAAGAAAATTGCTTATTAAACAAAATTCAGTCTTAATGGCTCCACAAATCCTCAAGTAAACGTCGTATTGGGTGTGGATTTTGGTTGTCTCACAATAGGTGCCATAATGTTTGTCATGTTTTATTTCATAGAATAATTATAATCCTGATTGGCCTGACTTACGGATTTACCAAGAGCTGACACTACTTATAGCAACCCATGAATCAACAATTGATGGAGATGATAACTGCAGTACTAGATAGTATATATCAGGATCGACATCAGGTTCGCCAGCTTTGCCAGTTTTTCAATTGTAACATGACGTGTAATTGTTTTTAAAAAACGTTTTCGAGTGACCGTCTAAATTTGGCTTTATTCATTTTAGAAAAATACGCCGAGTAAAAGAAAGCATTTCATTGCATTGTTAAATTGTTTTCAGTAAGTCAGTTAGTCATAGTGGTTGCGGGTATATAGCCTCTCTTGTCAGCCGGTTCACGTAGTTCACCGGCATGAGGAACATTATTGAATGGTACTGATTTCATTATAATTAACAGTAGTCTTCAATCGTTTTATTTATAGCAGGCTGATTGTTACTGAGCTTACAGCTGAATGATTGGGGTTTGTTTTTACTGGCTCCTCAATCACTTCTAACTATATAGGTGCTTGCAGCAATAACATTAACTTTAGCGAAGTAATCCACATTGGCATTGCCGAGTCTGGGGCTGCAACGACCGTTAAAAATACAAAATGGAATAATATAAAGTATGCTAAAAGAAAAGTAACATTTCGAATGATCCAGACGCCAGTCCTTTCTCTGAGAATCAAGTAAACATATTCACTGCCCTTTTTACTTTTTTTTAGTAAAGACATTCACATTGTATTTCATTCTTACTGGCACGAATAAAGATGCCTTGATAGTTTCGCTGGCTGCAATCTACTTGTTCAGGGAAATTCCATGCAAAACTATGACTGATCTACAATGTGTCTGAAATTAGGACTAATCCCCAAAAAACTCAGTATTCCTGGAAAGCAGTTAGCTTTAACGGAGTGTTCGTTTTGTTCCTGATCCTCACTCTACATTTATACATCTTTGATCTTCATCAATTTGTTTATCTTCCGCGGCACAAGCACTTATCAGTAGATCTGTCATATCCTGAATGTACTTCACAGCCAATCGAATAGTCTCTATCTTAGATGGTTTCTTTTCCATGGGACGGACGACAGGAATCACGTCTCGCAAGGATTCAAATGCTGCATTTACAATCTTGATACGATTTCTCTCGCGTTCGTTTGCAGATTTCCTTTGCTTGCTCACCCCTGTCAGTTTTGGTCTTCTACGATTCTTTCTTTTACACCTGTTTGTATCCCTTGGACTTTGGCAATCACAAGATGGTCCCTGGACAATATTTGTTGGCTCGTCAACAGTCATGATAGTCAGTGAAATTTCTGGCCACTTGGTGAGAATTAGTCTTTCTTCCTGATACTTTTCACATATGTTTGTTTGTAAATCACTTTTGTAGAATGCTCTCATGCCAATGAGCTGTTTGTTTACACAGACACGAATTATTGAGTCAACAAGCTTCGAAAAGACGGCTTAAAAGCGGAATCAATACTCTTATTAAAATCGATTCTTTGTTTAAAGGCTTTTGTCTTGTCCCATATTACTGAGAGTATGCCATTCATCACGGTCACTCCCTAATCCATGGATTAAGGTGGTTAGTGTATATTGAACTGGTCCTCCTGTGGTAACCATCGAAAGAGTATGGACTGGACATTACATGCTGTATGACATGATCTGCTTTTCTTTCTCTCAAATTCAAAACGGTACGGTGTTATATAAGTATGTAGCTTAGAGATTGGATACTAACCCTAACCCTCAATTAAAGATACTAGTAATCTGAGTCATCTCCAGTCACTGAGGATTACTGTTAAAAGAGTTTTGGAGTTTTGAGAATCAATGGTTCAGAACCCCAATAATTATATGTTGATACAAAGGCCAAGGGATTTTACCTGAAAACAGAAAACTTAACATAGATTTTAATAAAATATTTGCATTAATTTATAATTATAATAGTGCCAAATCCATGAAATGCTGAAATCTTCAATGAAACTGGTTTGTAATGGTTTTTATCTACTAAATACAACTTATATATATATTCTATTTTCTATGGGAATCGGAAACATGCATACATGAATCAATCCATCCCATGCATGCAATACATTTATTTGTGTCTTTCCTATACCCATAATGTTTTGCGTTTTGGGGGTACTTACAGACAGCAAAATACCACAAAAACTAAAAATTGACCATGTTGAGTATATGTACTTGCTAAGACCTTTGAGAGGTTGATCAGTATACTAGTTTAATCAGAGTCTTATATGTGACATATATCTGTCACCAATCTGAAAGTTTGGTAAGCGGGGTAAGCACCACACATACTAGACATTGTGGAGTTTGGTGTCAGACTGAATGTACTGATCTATTCATTCAGATTCCTTAATATGTTTTAATTGATTCTAATATATATAAGAATGTTTTAAGCACATTTATAATGACCTCCCCTTATATGTTTATTAAAATATACACAATTTTCTCTCCTGGTTACCTCCCTCTTCTACATGAGAAAGTAGAGAAATATGAGAAAGTAGGAAAATATTATTGAATTAATTACTTTATTACAATAGAGATTATAAGAAAACCTGATAATATTTGTTCCATACCCATCTATTGACTAACTATCTTAGGGAAAGTGGGTACAGGGGTATGTACTTGACCAAAATGTGAGTGGGGCAGGGATCCCATTTCCCCATCTTTTCTATATATTAAGACATTTTTTCAAAAAATTTCTATTTCCTATTCAATATTTATAATTGGCCAAAGTTTAATTATTCATGACCCTGTTTAAGACTTGAATTCATATTGCCCTACTCTAGCATAATTTCAAGGCAACAGCTTGAATACCATATACCCTGTGAAAAAGAAAACAAGCCAAATAACCATGCCTTATATAATATATCCAGCAGTAGATGTCCTTGTACTGTACAGGTTGTATATGGGACTCACTAGCTAGCTATCCATTCCAATTTCCTAATATTCTAGACAAAAATTATAGCCTGCTGCTACATATATATCTTGTTAAATTTTGTTGACCCATCCGGCAAGTACCTATTATAACCACATTTTTGTAGACTACCTTTAAAAAAGAGAATGGCCAAGGCCACCTCATTTTCACTGATTCTTTTGGCCCCCCTTCAGCTTGTTGAATGGAATAAAAATATATTTTAATAATATTCTTTAAATAAACCCATAAAACTCATAAATTGATACCATAAATTGATACATAATGAACAACACTGTACTTTTCCTATTTATTTGAAAAGGATTTAACACATATGCATCTTATATAATCTATTTGTCACAATATTTCCATCTTTATAAAATTATTTTAAAAAGACCAAAAAAATCCAAAAAATCCAGTCTTTTATTTTAATTAAGGTTTATATAAAGTGACCTCTACTGCTCAACATTAAAAAAAACATCTCAATTAACTCACTTAACTTTTCTTATAACAAAAATCTCCTTCAAAAATAAAATGGACTTGGCAGTTATTAATTGGGATTATGTAATTTTGACCTTAAGTGTTTTTATGAAGCAGCCAAAATCATATTAGCTTAATAATAATGTATTATAAAATTATTTGTATTGTAACATATCAGTTTTATTGTACCATCATAAAATAAAATCCTTGATTTATTTAATCACTTCTTCCAATAAACAAATAAATAAATAACTCTGATAAATGTATGAGTTAATTAAATCAAAATATTGTGAAGAAATTGTTTTTCAGTTCAAGACTTTGTGCTGGACATAAATCAGTATATTAATTACTGAGTATAACTAACTGGCCACATAACATGGCCATCAGTATTTATATAAACTAGGAATAGCTCCATTTTTCAAATTTAATATCACCTGGTGTACTGATTGAATATCAAATTTGTAGAGGTTCCACCGAAATTCTAATTTAACTCACAACACATGTCTTGAATTCGATTTAAAATTTGTTTTGGGGGCAAAGGGGGTAACATCACCCTTCCCCCTTTTTCTTTTGTAATTTTCCTCCAGCTCCCCCT
>JAUUIK010018897.1:4489-19681 GCA_032270385.1 Urticina crassicornis | reverse complement strand
GCTTCGAGGGTTGTTCTCCGGGTTCTCCGGTTTTCCTCCCTCCGTAAAAATCAACATTTCTAAATTCCAATTCGATCCTGGACGAGGGCCACAAGTTTATCAACTCACAGCTGTCACGTACCCACCCTCGTAAAACAAAGTCGGTTTTGTTTTAAACAATAGAAACAGTTTTATGTTCCATGTTTAGTTTCAGGTGTAAAAAGGGTGATATGTATTCATAGGAAAAACGCTCGATTTTCTCTCGAATTAAATCCAATAATTTTACATTTTACAGCACTCAATGCTTTCTAGAAGGAAATCATTTTTGAAATTTATTTTTTTAACTATATTATTTACAAATTTCTAGTTTTTGAAGAAACTGTTTGTTTGTTTATTCTCGACTTTTGTCCGATCGAAATTCTGGATGAAATTCTTATTCATCTTTATTTTCTCAAAAAATAAAAAATTTACTGAGTTATGCTCATCGCATAAATTCGCTGAGGGAAAAAAGTGAACAAAGGACTTTTTTTTTTTTTAGAAGTAGAAATGCACTTAAATTTCTGGAAAAAACCACGTAGTCTACATCTGAACAAACACAAGTCACAAAAATACATGGAATTTAAGTTCACCCTTAAGGCTGCAAGAGTCCCCCTCTTTTTATGCTGAATATAGCTTTCTGTTACGTTGTTGTGGAATATTTGAGTACCCATTTTATTTCTTAGAAAAACGTGAAAGACATTTTTTCGCACAAGTTGATTTTTGAGTGATTTTCATAAATCAATAGAACGTTTCTCTTAGTCCATTCGATTGGATCATTGTAATGGAAGTATATATATGTCAAAAATGGTTTACAGATCAATATATTATATAATCTTGGATCAAAAAGTCAACAACCAACTGCGCAAATAGAAGATCACGCAACCTTTGTTTCTGATAAATATATATACCTTTGACTCTTTGAAACTCTTTACCTGAACAACACCTTATTTAACATACATGTAGTGTTCATTATGACAAGACTTTTGGATTCTCTAAACGATTGCGCATGCGTCCTGTGAATATTTTTGTCAGGTGTACTTCAGTTTGAGACATAATGTAAACAGCTGTCGAGAGGAGTATTTGTCTTTAGCCGCTGGGAACTTGCAGGGACTAATATTGTACGTGTTAACTCTTTGGAAATTCCCGGACTCGGTTTCACATGTAGAGTTGATTGGTTGCAGGTTCTCCCTTGTTTCGAGGGTTTTTCTCCGCTTTTCCTACCTCCACAACAACCAACATTTCCAAATTCCAATTCGACCAGGAATCGAGGACCACCTGAAAATTATCTTCGTAGGTAACGATGTGATCCTCTTAAAAGCGTGGTTAAAAATCCACCCTTTAGGGAATCAGCTAAGCTATTCTCTCGTATAGGAAGCAAGGGAATAATTGTGGAACTAAAATATTTTTTTCTGTCTTTTTACCCAGTTTGAAAGTCCTTGGAAGGAAAAGCAAGATGAAAGCGAAGGATTATCGATGTAACAGGGCTTAAGCTAGTTACAAACGTTAATTTTTGGTAAGTTGAAACTAGCTGATTTATTATTTTTCCTGTTCAATTGTTGAAACCCTTACTGATTTAAAATATATTGAACGTAACGTACCATACATGTAACATTAAATTAACTACGTCATGTTTTCATGGTGAAATGATTGAACCGTACTCAAACGATATCATAAGTAATATCCAGTGTTTTATCTCTATCCAAGAAGCCATTAGAGTGTTATTTTGTCGAATGAATGAGAATCAAAAGGCGGGACTTTTTGAGACTCGCTTGCTGCAGCCCAAAACTTAAGCTGGTAAAATAGCGTTTGAATATAATATTAAGTTATAATACTATATAGTACAAATTACTCCCTAATTTGAACGTGAAATTTCATCCGTAATTTGAAATTTCACATGTGAAATTTTAAAGTTGCCATTAAAACGTTCCACCTTTCTGGTTCCAAGATGGCTTGTAAATTTGTCCCCAATAATATTGAAAGGTAAACCAAATGGTAACTCGTGATATTTATCCCTAATTTCACTCGTCACTATTCTTTATAGTATTTAAAATCATAGCATATGTTTGAACTGATAAAAATCAAGGCACTAGTCAGTCTAGTGCAATCTTTACCGTTTTTCCTTGAAGGAGTACTTATATGAATACTTGGCTGATCGATTGAGTTTATTATAGTTATTTAAGAGACGTTTATGCATGTGGGCTAATAATCTTAACACATCTTCTCAAAGGATGATTCGGGCGCTTTTTGGGAGGAAAGAAGGCGGCCCAAACTTCAAAATGTTGGCAAGCGACATTTTACAGTCATATCTGTTTACTAAGGGCGTTTATCCGCCATTGTACTTTTTTTTCGTCTTCAAATTCCAAGGCTTCTAAATTCCAATTATGACCTGAAGTCTGTAAGATCAGAAAATCACCCTACAGTGAGATTGTATCATGTTTAAATATCCTAACTTCCTTAACCTGGATTAACTCGAGTAATCTTATGAGAAGACAAAGGTTTCTTTGCTCATGCGCAGTTTCAACACGTGATTTATCCAGTCCGTCATCTTGACTCTCGTGTTAGTCATCGCCTGCTCCTTTTTCCCTTTAAACGTTTCTCGTGAATATATTTTCTCAAAATTTCTCAATCTTGCTTCTATCGCGTATTTGATACTTAGAATCACCAACAGTTAAATAGAATGAGTCTACGATGACCCTTAGTACAGTGAACTACCGTTTCGAGATACAATGGCTGATACGCCCTGTATACAGTGCGGCGTGCACGGCACAATAACCAATACACGGGACAATAAAACATGGTTACGTCTGTTGATCGTTATAACATCTTTGAAAAGTCAGATAAATTAATGTCGGTGTTGCTTTGGGTCATTTCACTTTATCAGGGTTGCATTGAATGGTCATACCTTTTAGATCGAAGCCTAGGGCAGTGAATAACCGTCTTTGGAAGAAAACGCCGATCCAAGGTGTTCTTTGTTACTTCTGTGCCATCTACAGTAAAGTGACCAAAGATAACCGAGCTAAAATATCCCGAGCTGCTGCTTTATATCAAGTAAAGCAGCCTGGGGCAAGACTGGTCCACTATTTTTTATGGGTGTCAATCTACAGCTTAATCTATTGAGTTTATCATTATTATTCGCATGTTTCCGGTTACAAGAATCGACTTGTACAATTTGTACCTATAAAACAATATTTAAGACAAGAATCGCATCACAAAGGTTGCTACTTTATCCTTGTACTGATATCCGGCTACATGTCCTTTACATTTAAGTTTTTGTTACGATTTTTTATTTGAATATTTTCACTTCTCTCTCATCCGTTTTGAATTTGCTTATGATTGGTATAACTTGGTTTAGATACATAACAATAGGACGAGAGTGCGGGAGGGAGGGAGGGGGTTAAAGTGCATACTGTCGGCTTCCTCGGAGAATATCACTACATAAATCATCCAACGACGTGACGTTCAATTCAATTGGTTTTTGACTTTCACATGTAGATATTGGTTCATACTCTATCATACATCTATCAGAACAGATTACAAATACTGTAGGACTGAGGCTGTATATATTTGTTTCAGTGTTATCCTGCTTAAAGAGATTTATTGCTATTCAACACGCGGTATCAAATGCGCAATCAGAAGCGCTCTTACTTGCTCCAATCCAAACACCTGATAAACTGTAACACGAACAGCAGAAATTCAAAAAATCGGTTGAGAATCAAGCTTTGATTTGTTGGCTTTCGTGCATAGTTTTTATTTTAAAATGTAATATCGTTGTTATAGGGTACCCTGAAACTATAATATAACTTACAATAATAAGCATCACACCGCTAACTATAGTGTCATGTATATACTACAACAGTTGATAGTAAAATCACTACAATCAGCACCACAACACCACCACTACTACTACTACTACTACCACTTCTGTGACCACTACTGCGGCACCATCATCATTACCACACCAGCACCACAATAACCATATACTAATACTACCACCGCCACCACAACAACACAACTACCACGGCACCACTATCACGACACCATCGAGATCACCACCACACCAGCACCACAATAACCATATCATCTTCTACTGCCACCACCACAACGCAACTACCACGGCATCACTACCACGACACCACTAACACGACACCATCGAGATCACCACCACACCAGCACCACAATAACCATATACTAATACTACTACTACAACGACACCACTACCACCACTACACCACGATATCACCACCACACGACCACCACAGCACAGCTATTAACATCGTGACCACTCACGGCCACCATTACCACCATTAAAATCACGGCAACCAAGGCAATACCACCACTACTATTACCACTATGACAACGCTGTTATCACGATTTTCATATTACCGCCATAATCATCAAGCCTCCTTAATAAATAACGTTACTAGCAATATAATATGTAGTATACCCTCAAGAAACCCTTAAAAACCCTCATACTTACACGATATCATATGACCCCCTGCCTTCAGTCGGTAGAATCCGATTTACGAATTATTTATTTGTATTAGACTAGCGGACAAAGTTTTTACTAAAGTAAAAAAAGACCGCATATATCGTTAAATTACAAACCGTCAAATATTTTCCGTGTGTATCCACTATGGATAAAACAGTCTGACTCTATAAATAATTTTAAAAAGAACATAAAAATCTATCTTTTTAATCAGTATTTTCTATTATGGCAAATGTTGACATTATCTATTTATTATTATCTATTTATTATTATCTATTTATTATTATCTATTTAAGTGAAATTTTAAATACTTTTTGTAATATTTTTCGATTATTATTTGTCATTAGTTTTAAGTTTTTGATTATTATCAATAATATTTTATTTCTGAATTTTTTTATGGATACTGGCGCTATATAAATATATTATATATTATATGTATGCAAACTTACTCAATTATTATTTTGCGTAATAAATTCATGTTGCTATGGAAACGTTTAGTGTTTCATAACGTGTACAGAGCTTTACGGGGTTTAAAGCATATTAATAAATTATAGCAAATTATCAGTGCATATATAACAAAACAAAGAGAGTCCCCTAATGTATTACTCAATCCACATCATATAGCTTATGGTACTATCATATTAGGAAAATACCTCAATATCATCGTTTATTGATTTTACACTGTATATAAAATATTGGATATATAACTTTATAATAGCTTATATATGCATGAGTTCCTTATTTACTCAATTTGGAAGATTATGTTGATTCTAGAAACCAACCCATCAGTTTTTAAACCACAGTCGGTACGAATTTTCTCAATCGGTTGAACCTCTTGTTAACGACCGTACTTGATAGTGGTCGCTTACGAGAGGGTTCAAATGAATGAGAAACTGATCAACGGGACCTTAGTTTAAGGATCGTTTTATTTTGGATAAGGTTCTCTTAGGGCTGTACTGAAAGGGGGTTTGGTGGAGGCGTCACGAGTGACATGTTATACTACTTTATTGATTGCGCCTTTGGTACTGTCAATAATACTCGAAGATCTAAGCAGGAGATATACATATCTAGCAATAAACTTATTAAATTTCCTTACCACATGCTGTCTTTTGGAAAGGTTAGTGAACATCGAATCAAGTATAATTTACTGTGGCTAGTTTGGTTGCACAGTATTTCTAATCAAATATATTTGTGTATTTGTAACTCTCACCACAACCTCGAAGAAGGACGGAATTCATAGCGATGTTTTTCATGTCGTTCGAAAAGATGGTACATTGAAGAACGTAGATATTAGAGAGATAAGGTTGGTGTTATTATGATTCCTTCTAGAAAGTAAACTAGACATATATCATGATATATACCTAAAGTATTTCATCTGTTTTACTTGATAGTATTGTCGTCAAACGAAGAGAAATCTAGATTTGTCGGGTATCTTTTTTGTCGTTTCTTCCTTCTTATCCCTCATTTCTTTATCTTTGTCTTTCCATCTCTTCAGTAACGATCAGAGATGTAATTCGCGTCTCTAATCAGACTTAAAACTGAATCAAACGAAGCACAAATGGATTTAATCCAACCTAGGTTCATTTAATCCTATTAGTCAAAAAATGGAAAAGAATTAGAGTAAAGGATGTGGTTATATTTCATTTTCTTTCTGACAAAACAGACACTCTATATTATTTAAATACCATGTCAACCTGACAAGTCGTAACAGGCCTACTATACATTATTCCAGCAGTCTGGTCCTCACGGCGTCCTATCCATCTCCAACAGTGATTTCTAATAAAGTAATATAAATAAGCCATCTTTAGAGCCCCATATTTTATATACATGTTATTGGAATGGTCGTGTAATCGATAAGTCCTTAATGTAAAAGTACTTTGGTACTCTTCAAACCATACTTAAGTCCTCTTCAACCTCAGTGAGATATTTGCGAGACCATGCTACCTTGTCTAAGTAAACGATCAGTGATAGATGTCTTCTATATTACATACCAATACGTATTCACTTGCGAATAGATCATAAAATATCTGACATATACTCAATATATCAGGCAGGTCTTTAAGCACTGACATTAGAGTCACTCACTTTTATTTTCAGTGTGTTTCTTAGTTTGCTTTAGGCATTATATACGTTAGGTGTGTAAGGTGCGCGCGTAAGAACCAAAGAAATCGAAGTTGAAAACAAATTTATTCAATCAGGTCGACTAAACGTTTTGGGTTTTGGGTCACACAGTCACTGGGTCCGGCGCGGTTGTGTGGTAAATAGCAGTTAACGAGCTGTGAATACGCGTATTATATCCGTTACTAAATTGCTTGCAACGGGACTCCACTTCTTTCACGCGTACAAGTAGCAGAAACAATGACGATGAAGAGAAGTGCTGCTGACAACTTTATAAGGTAATAGTATCGCTAGTCTGTTCATATTTATATGATTATAGGTTTTTTTCGAAGTCTACCGTTGGCAGTGTCTAAACCTATTAGAGTACACATAATATTATAATACGATATCCGATAGCGGGTCAAATTATATACCGACTACTAGTACATGTAATACAGCTCCTTTTGCCGTTTACTGAGTTATTAGCAGTGATTGAAACTATGTATGATAGCGGATCAAAATTATTCACCGTGCAGCTCCTTTTACCGGATACTGAGTTCTTACATCAATATAAACTGTTAAGATATACTAATACCATACTATGATACCGAACATTGAATTAGATAAGATGATTTAATGTATTCCTTGGTCCATTCCATAAAAAACTGAAACTGATGAATGATGTCAGAACCAACTTGGTGTGGGAGGAATAAGGAGCATAATCAATTGCCTACTGTACTACTGATGGTCTCATTCATCATCATTTCCTGGGACTACAATAAACTGTCAGCGAGAAATGACTGCACGTTTTTTATTGATAATCTATCTTCGGGGAAATCTACTTTGAGCTGAAGGTCAACGTCTCAAAGTAAATTTGTCTGAGATAGCTGGAGTTCTCGAAATTATAACCAGAATACTCAATTAGTGTTCGATTCACGAATAACCGTATTTGATTGCAATCAAGGTGAGCAAACACATTTGGCTGACCTAGATGAGCAGTAGAGCGGTCCCTATTTTGAGATAAGGACGAGTTTAGCCTTAAGAAATGATTAGGAAAAAAGTTAACGAATTCTTTGGATGCCAAGAAAGTATAAAGAGATGGATGAATAAATTGATGATCCCATAAACTCACATAACTGATTCTTCTGCCATATCACTCTACATTGTTTTCGCCAAGGTTTTGCTTGATCTTTCACTCTTTTGGCCGTGTAGTTGCTTGCTCTTTCTCTCTGTGTCCGTCATTGCTAGTATTCTTTTACGCTGTCGTTGCTGTTTTTCTGTCATTCTCATAGTGCGTCGATTTTTTTTTCTAACATTCACTTCATCCTTAGTCCCGGTTCACTTTCTCGCCTTTTCATTTGTTACTATATATGTTGTTCTGCTTCTCTTAGCAGCTATTCTAGTTTCTAGGATACTAGAAATATAACACTTCAAAAACTAAAAAAAACTTTCCCATCAATAACATTTTTAGCTATAACACCACTGACGAAGTCCTTTTACCGATTTATTTTCCATGTCATATCCCAGGGCTAGAAACAAGATCCTCCTCCATTTTTTTTCTTATCAAGTTTAAATCAAAATTGTTACAGAAAGAAGCGCATTCATGGTCAATGTTTATTGCATTTAAACACTAAAAACACCATATCGCTGTTCGCTTTGTAAGTCATTTTTATGGATTTGCCAAAAGCCGACATTCGCATA
The DNA here is from genome assembly GCA_032270385.1 of Urticina crassicornis. Lineage (NCBI taxonomy): Eukaryota > Metazoa > Cnidaria > Anthozoa > Actiniaria > Actiniidae > Urticina > Urticina crassicornis. The sequence goes on along the minus strand of JAUUIK010018897.1, from coordinate 11,379 downwards.
AACTCACCATTGTTTCATTCAATAAAAATTACACATAAAGTAGCAGGAAATCTATATCCTTTCGTTTGTAGTTGCCGAGTCTTATCTTTCCTTAAAAGACATCTATTTCTATTATATTTTTATCCTTTTGACGGTTAATTAATGTCCATTTATTGTTAATGCAGTCGGCGATTTAAACCGTCTTTGCTGATTAATCATAATCAAATATTTCCAGAATAAAGTTGAGAACTTCCAGACCCGCTAGCACCTTCTTGAGATCCATCAACTCCATGATATATATTATAAACACATTATTGTATATATAGATATTAATGCACCACGCTGCTGAAAGTATACACCAGTCGAACAACGCTGACTCTCGATGAACGGATCTGACGAATTACTAGGTGTCTTATAAAACCTATACAGGTCAGTTGGTTTGGTAACACACAAGGTTGATTATATTAGAGGTATAATAACTTTATTTGTCGTATAATTTGATTTTATTCTTTTTGAATCAAAGTATGACTTATTGACCTTACAAACATACTAGAGAATACTCATTAGAGACATTTCTAGCTCATGCACTTTTGTTGCTGTGTTACTCTTTAATAGTCAATGAATAATTACCAGCGAATGACAGAGACTTTTCTCTGTATAAGTCCAGTTAGACTTTTTACTGTCTAGAATTTATGTTCCTGTGTTTTGTAGTCTTAATTCGACTAGGGAATTCTCAGAATGAGTCATGCATTGAGCTTTACATTTCCTCGTTAACTTTTGTCCTTTTAATTGAGTTTTTAATCACCATTTTTTCCAGAAATAGTAATAGTATTAGTATAGCTATCTCCAGCATATGTCTCTAAACTGAATGTGTAGTCCAGTCGTAATGCTAAGCTACTTACGTATTTATTAATTGATGGTATTACTTCGAGGGTGCTCAGCGATAGACATGAATAGTTCGCTCTGTGTTAGTGTATTCTTGTAATATTATTACATGGTATTTATAATACGCACTCGTCTTTACTGTCATTTTTATTACGTGGTTTCTTCTTTAATACATTGATGCGAATTGTTTGCGCACACTACCATACTACTGAGGTACATAGCTAGCTAAGGGTGCATAATTGAGGGCTGGCGTAAGGTGATGTTAGACATTGTGCAACCATCAACTCTAGATTAGGAGCGGTAATCCAAGTGATTGTAACCACTAATCATAAGGTGAGACTGGTCGAGTTTATTTAGAAGATACGCACATCCTCCCTCGCACTATGGATATTGGAAGCATATACGTAGACATAATAACAACATTAGGATAACAAAACCTCTAAGTAAAAGTAACAGCAAGCACTTAATCTCACGTTTTCGTGCGACTAGATGTTCCATAACTTATAACGTTTAATCTGAGTCCCCAATCGGCTCAATTGTAAAACAATCGTATTACTTGGTCATCTACTAGAGTACATAATCAACAGAGAGTGTGAAGACCCCTGGTAATGGGGCGCTGTTTTTCAAAGGGCGTGTTGACGTCATATTTGACCTACTCTTCAAAAAAAGTACTGCTTTCAAGAAGCCGTTAAAATATACAGCACTCAACGAGAGTGGGCTTTAGAAATAACGGTGACTGATATCACAATAGCATGATATTGTTGATATACAAAAAGTATATGATTCCCTGATCAAAGTGTCCGTCTTGAGTATCGATTTCAACGAGCTTAGAGTTTGTTACCACAGGGAGATCTAATTTTTCGCATTGTCTATTCAGTATTGGAGAGGATTAGTTCTCCTAAGACAATTACCTACTGGGAAAATCCATGATGTTATTTACAGATGTGTGTGTTTTTAAGTTATTATAGGCACTAAGTATACAAACGAAAACAAGATAATGTTTTCCTGGTAAATTGACCATGATTTCCAGGAAGACTTCGAGTGCACCTCCTGGGTTTTAAGACACTTACAGCTGTTTTTTTAATCATAAGTATTAGGCACTCAGTATTCAAAAGAAACAAGACTATGTTTTCCTAGTAAATCGCCCATAGATTTCAGGAAGACCTCGAGTGCACCCCCTGGGTATAAGAGGTTACCATGTGTTTTCATAGGCAAATGTACTAATGTGTATTTCATGAAATTTTACTGATTACAAAAACTTAAACACTTAAATATCAAAGGTCTGCCAATGACTGGTTAAAATCATACCTCCATAATAGAATGCAATGTGTGTCCATTGGCAGTACTAAATCTGACATGCTTACCATCTCCTGTGGTGTACCACAACGTTCAGTGCTAGGACCCATTCTCATATTTCATCTGAGCATATTACCATGATTTGTTGGAAAATCATTTTATGTTACCAGTTTAAATGTCTCTATATACATGAGTATGATATCAGTTCTGTTTGTTTCTTTGATTAATATACGCATACATCGTACTCTAACAAGCACATATAAGATAAAGTCTTTTGGAAGATTATTTCATGTTTTCCAGGAAGAGTGCGGGTAAGTGCCCCTCAAGGCAGCTATTACCCCCTGGCTGGACATGAATTATAACTACCATGGAAGGGTTAATGTACCTACCGTATATTCTGACAATATTACCTTCTTCTCCTGTTAACCTGTTTCGTGATTTTAAGTGCGCTTATAAATGAGATCTAAATTTCACTGTAATAGACTCCGATGAACTAAAAGTTAAACCAATGTACCTTATTTCCCTAAAGATAGTTTCATTTTCCAGGAAGATTACATATAAATGCACTATGGAGACAATCACCCCTTAAATCAATTATTAATGACATCTCCATACATTTTAGTAGCGGATGGCGTGCAGGTGGTTACCAAACAAAGTTATTTCTATGTCGGTTATGTCCTTACGCATAAACAATGTCTCGTCAGTAATAAGTATATTTTACCGGTAATTCAGATCGTATATGAAAAAGAATATAGCCGGTTTGACTAAGTGGGTGAGTTTGTTTTATCGACGCCGACTGAGAAACTACTCGAGTATCTTCGTCTAGTTAGTTTAGACATCGATTACTGAATATGGAATTCGGGTACCTTTCTATATTTGGTTGTTTTATTCTTACTGACTTTTCTTGTTTTTATTTTATTTTATATTTTGTTTTTTTGACATATGTATTTATTGTTTTTCATTTTTCTTTCTTTCTTTCCTACTTTCTTTTTTCCTTCCTTCCTTTCTTCCTTTCTTTCTTTCTTTCTTCCTTTCTTTCTTCCTTTCTTTCTTTCTTTCTTTCTTCCTTTCTTTCTTTCTTTCTTTCTTCCTTTCTTTCTTTCTTTCTTTCTTTCTTTCTTTCTTTCTTTCTTTCTTTCTTTCTTTCTTTCTTCCTTTCTTTCTTTCTTTCTTTCTTTCTTTCTTCCTTTCTTTTTTCCTTCCTTCCTTTCTTTCTTTCTTTCTTTCTTTCTTCCTTTCTTTCTTTCTTTCTTTCTTTCTTTCTTTCTTTCTTTCTTTCCTTTTTTCTTTTCTTGTTATATTTATAGTTTTCTGTTTTGTTTACCTCTTTCAACCATTTCCTCTCTTTCATTCTATCTTTTCAATCTTTCTTCTCTCCTCTTTTCCCCATTTTATTAATTTGTTTATTTATCTACTATCATTTCTTTTCCCCCGCTTCATTAGTATATCTTTTTTCCACCAATAGTGTACATAAATGACGAACATATTTTCAAATCTTTCAACATATCATTTATATGTTTGGATAAATGATGTCACGAGGAAGTTCATTAGATAACGGATTTATGACATCAACTATAAAACGCCCACATTATCACTACATCCTTAAAACCGAAACAAGATACAGTAGGAATCGTCACAAACTATTCATAAGAACAACCTATCCAAGTAGGATTTAAAAGGTTTCCGTTTAAGCCGTTAGTCTGTCCAAGGCACTAAGGTAGCTGACTTGAATCTTTTTTTCAGCGCTAACTTTATTTGCCCACTGCCTTGAATAAGAGAGTTAAACTAGATGGATATTGGGAGGCATACTGATACTCGCTCCTCACGATTGTGAGGTGCGCGGCTGCCAAATGCAGCCCGAACAGTCCTCTACTGTATGTAAAGCGCATTGAAACACTTGTGAAATGCGCTATATAAGAACTCGCTATATAAGAACTTACTATTATTATAAATATACGTTCTTTCCGTTTAAAGTTTTTAAAAGACTGAGTTTAAGCGCTTTGATGTCTTGCACTGCTGTAGGAAAATTATTTTGCCTCTTGTTAAGTTATAGTCTGTGTTATTAATGTGTATAGATAAGAAAAAACAAGCTTAATATTCAAGTAGTATTTCCGTCATAGTGGTCTTGATATATCACCATAACTAGACAAGTGTAAAGAAACCAACACTATATTGCTACTATTATTATATATAGTAGTCCGTGTCAGGTAAAACGTACCTGGACCATTTATTTGCTAGCATTCAAAATGTAAGGATGGACGGATGCATAGTTGTGGTTGACGAAGAGAGATATCTTGTGTTTATGAACCTACGGGGCGTTTTTGAGGCGCATTGTTAACTACATCTCAGACGCTCTCAAAGTGCCTTTTAGCAGGCTCCTATTCGAGGTCTTCTATTGCACTTTACATTCGTTTTTCCGCGCTGTCTGAGACGGCTTACGAGTTATTCTTGTGACAGATTTAACTGTTGAATTCCATTTTGTACTATCAACAGCTATTAACCTCGTATTTTGCGGTCTGGGTCGTCTGATCTGCCGCAATAAATATCTACCCATGAATTTTCAGTTCTAATCGTTTGCGCACTAAGGATAGAACAAACTTTGATCGATCTGCCGGTCTCGAAACACTTCTAACACTTCTAACTTCTAACTATAGATTAAAATATGCTGGCCATAGTAGTGTAACCAGCCTCGAAACGAATCCCACTGTTAAAATAATGCTAAACTGAGGCCGCTCGGTTTCAGGGTGCATCGCGGCGTTATAGGGGCGAACTAAACGTAAAGGATTGTTCCGACCACCTTTGAAATGATTCTTACTACATTAGACAGTACATATTACGGCTCGTAATTGACCATTATTGCTCATATATTCTGGCTATACATTACACTGAAAAAGGTAGTTAGTTTCTGTAGAAGATACTAGCTTTTAATCAGGGTAAATCGTTTTATTCACAAGGTGTAAAAAATCATTCCCATTAAGTCTACATACTGTAGATATACTTCAACTATGGTTAGAAGGGAATGAGTTTGGTTGTTTACATATGTATTGTAAGGACCACAGATGTATTAAAGACTTTCGTAGTTAAGAACCTCAAAACCTCATTCTTGGCAGAAAATATTCGTAGATCTCAGTTTGAATAACTTTCTTTCCCATATACGACAGCTCTGCCGATAACAACTATAAATACAAGGGTTTCCATAGCTATAATCCAGTTTATCCAATCAGCTTCGAGGGGTACACCACTGGTGGTCGCTTTCCAGTGACAGGTTCAACCGACATTTTCTTTTTAAGATTCCTTGATAAAACAAAGTTGTTTTATCGTCGAGACATCGAGATTTAGGTCTCGTTTATCTCATATTTGAATGAGACCACTGGGAAGCTCACTCAACGATGTCAGAAATATGACAATTCTAGAATTATTTGCAAGTCTTGTATTAGTTCACGTGGTATTTTTAATTAGTTATTTTAAAGAACAAAAAACCCAATTTGAAGCTAGTTAGATATTTACAGAATTACGATTGACAGCATTCGAGTTTTGCAATCAAAGCACTGAAATTTCTTTGCTAAAATTGTCGACAATTTGTCTGTGAAATATCCTGTACAGGAGCAACCAGGTTAGGTATATACTTCATATATGTTCAGTGAGGCTGGTTTTAATGAAGCCCTGGTGCTCTCTAATCAAATAATATCGGGAAAAAATCAATATAAATAATATACCGTATATGAACAAAAGACAATATAAGACATGAAGTATTTACCCCAGGTATGCAATTAGCCTCATTGACCAAGCGATTCACCGCCAAAGTATAAAGAAAGCGCTTATTCGTTCACCTTGATTTGCAAGCTTTCTATCCAATTTCCGTAGCTTCATCCGTGTGAGTGGCAAACTCAAAGGGAAGTAAGTTGTCAGCTCAGTGCAAAACATCAGCAATTATTTGACTCATGCAGTTAATACCGAAATAGCTAACATTAACGGGATTTAAACATTACCCATTGGTTTAGGGATTGTTATATATGACACACAGACGTTAACCATTCCCCTAACTCTTCCGGATAGATATCAAAACCCATTTAGTCATGGAATTTGGTTTATTTTTGTAGTTGGATAGAAGCGGTCCTCTAATTCGTGTCACGGATCAACAGTGGTGTGTTCTTGGTGCAACATTCAAGGTAAGTTAAGTCTGGCTTCTTCTCTCTTCAAATATTTCTAAATAAAATATTGCTTACATTTTCCCCTTTAGTTATAAAATTTACATTTGCTATCGCCAAGCACATATATTTATTTACCTTCTGCACAACTGAGACACAAATCATACACACTTTTTTCCTTTTTACCAGGATTTTAATTCTTCATTAGCGATTTCTTCTTGGTATACTAATCCAAGTAGAAAAAGGTTTTTTTTTTGCAACGTTATTGAAATAAGGAAGGAAATACTGTGATAAATGATGTTAGTGAATTAAAGGGATTACAAAAGGGCGTAACTGATGTCCATAAAGCTACTTTTTCTTTTTTTCATACTTTTCTATGCGTTAGGTCGCTTTGTATACGCTAGTGATGATAAAAAAAGACAATAGTGTTTCATATTGTAATACAAATGATATTTGACCTTGTTCGAAGTGATTCTATGGTTGCAAGCCAAGAAACAGTCGTTACCGTTAAAACAAATCACCTTTGAATATCGTGACAACGTACAATTACAACACCACTGTGAATCCAATATGTCTTTTATT
>JAUUIK010018675.1:0-10278 GCA_032270385.1 Urticina crassicornis | reverse complement strand
GGTCCCTTTTAGATTCCATTTTTAAGCTTTTCGGCGAGCATCCCCACCCTCTTTCAATAGGGAGTCCCCCCCCCCCCGGGATATATATGTGCGTGTTTTCTAATGTATGTTTGTCACAAAACACAGATGTTTTGGCATGCTTCTTTGGCCACATATAGCTTAATGTTTCCGTGTGTGCCAATATCAAAGCCCCCCTCACAGTTTGAACCAAAACACGAAAGTCTGTATTCAATGATAATTATTTTCGTTGTCTGATGTGCTTGTTTGAGTCATAAGAAAGAACGATTAAGCGTAGGTGGGTTTTTTTTAATTTTGATTCCTTTATTTTTAAGAAAAATGATGCACTAATCGCTTCCGCATGTATGTGTCTGAGTCTAGACACTTTAAACAAGCAGTATGTCGTTTATAAAAGCACATATTCTATTTCTTACTTTATGAATAGAGCGAATTTCTTATGAACGGTAAACTTACCGCCTGACTCACAGCACGGACATATGGTACGGTATTCTGTAACATTGAAATGGTTTCCTGTAACATTGAAATGGCTTCCTGTTGCTCTCGTGTGTCTCATCCAATCACAACGTATAGTTAGACTACGGCAAAATACAGTACGGCTACAGCACGAATACAAATGTGTCGTATTTCTCCTCACTCAAACGAAATCTTTAATTCAAAATGTTTATTCGGCGATTCTTTTTTTTAAAGTTTAGTTACACTTTAATCTGTTTGGTGTTCGTGACAGTGTCGATCGACAGTTGTATACGAGCGCAGTCTAATATTCAAAAGACTTTCAGTTATTCATAATATGGGCCGGTAGAATTATAAAAATGATTAACCTTAGATAAAGGAGTTAAATTTCAAAATTGCAATTGCAAAATTAAACTGTGAGTATTGAAAGACAACAAGGAGTACAACAATAACCAGCTTGGTTTCTGCAGATTGAGATAGAGATGTTCATGGAAAAAATCCTTTATTTTCAAAAATGTGTAATTTTAGTGTTGCCGCCAACCATTCAGTCAAGCTAACAACTGTTTTCTAAAAAAAAATTGTGAAGTTTTAACGTCTACATAATGTTGATAGCTGATCTCCAGGAAAAAAATCGAAATCGGAAAATCTGGTTGACTAACGGACGAAATAACGGTCATCGTCTTGATTCGGCTATTTTTCAGTAGTTGAAAGTTGTCTCATTATATATGAATGACGTTCTAGATTTTTGGAGATTTTGACTCGATGGTTTAGCTCGGCAGGGAAGTTGCTGGATTCAATTTTTTTGCGATACAGAATGCGTTTCGTGCTCTGATAAAAAAATCTGACAAGGACAAAAAAAATAGGAAATGTCACTGAGATAACAGCCTCTCGAAAGCTCTAAGCATTTGTGGAATGCGTCTCGGCACTAAAATATTCACTCTTGTTGACGCCAGTCCAAAACTGCTAAATATCATATATTGCCTTTATAGTTGTCATTTTCAGTAAACTCTAAAGGGATTAAAAGCATTAAAGACTTTAAAACTGTTGAACCTGATCCAATAAGGCTTCATTAGAAGGTTTATAATTTGCTCTCTATGCCTGCTATGTGTCAGAATCTAGATAATGCACTTCATTGAACAACGTTTTTTTTAAGTTGTGAAGCTTTTTTTGACATATGTCACTTTTAACTTTTTCCTTTTAACTTCCTGCCTCCTTTGCTTCCTTTCTCTACCTCTCTCTCTCTCTCTCTTTCTTTCTTTCTTTCTTTCTTTCTTTCTTTCTTTCTTTCTTTCTATTATCACACATGTTTCCCATAAGCATGTTTATTCTACATATATAAAAAAGCACCACTATAAAAATAACTTTACCTAATAATATTTATGACTAAAAAACTTAATTTCATTATAATTATATTTAGTATTTTTCTGATCTTTTATAGCTATATGAGCTTTATATGGACAGTTTTAATAGAAAAAGACGTGAAGAAACTCAAAGGGTTTTGCCGAATATAAATATTTTTCTCCCGAAGGCCTTTGTATATTAATCAATGGAGAAAATTCTGATTTCATCAAACAAGAGAAATAATTATATCTAAGATTCTTAACAACGAGTTTGTATTTCACGGCTCAAAGAACAGCGCAAAACTGACAAGGCAATTCTTATCGAATATTGACAATTTAAGGCCGCAAACCAAACTCCTTCATTGAAATATCACAAATGTTGATCTCAAGGCTCCACAATGTCGAAGGTGATTTTTTAGTAGATTTGTCTTATCATCACTAAATCATTCTTGCTTGGGGGGTAGAGACAATCGCTGATCTAACGCAATCAATTGAGTCCCCTCGTAAATTTCTACCGTCACTTGTGACCAGTCGTAATCTATGAATAATGGTGTTTGCGATAAAAAGCAATTAATTATGGCCGAGAAAATATTCACGAACCAGGACGAACCTTTTTTGATATTGTATATTTGGTATATTATCAACCGTATGAACTCATTCGACTGTGTACGTTTTTTAATGACATGCAATATTCAGTCAAAGTATATAATCGATATTTGCCTACCAAGTAAATGGTGTTACACCAGTAAATCTTCTGAGAGGTTTGTCTCAAGCTAAGGCCGGCTTTCAATGAGTAATTTAAAGCCGATGGTCAAGTAAAATATTACTGAAAAAAAGCCGTTTGTTTTGATGTGTTCGAAGTATGTTTTAAAACAATCGTGTCTGAGGTGAAACTTTGTTTCTTTTCATTGTCTGGTATTCTACGTAAAATATTCAAAAGCCACAAACGCAGACTCCTTGATTAAACTTTAGTATTTACCTGTGTTGTGCCTGGCTTGTTTAGACAATAGTTCTTCGGTTTTTACCTCTTGGATTCTACCAACTCATATGTACTTTACTTAAACGAATTCTCTTGAAAATCCATTAAATCATAGATGAATTCGAAGCGATAGCTTTCATTAAGCACAGTAGAGTGTATCTTTGTTGCTCAAAGCGATTCTAGATTCCGTGAATACGACGAAATGCTCAATACCGTGGATGACGTGAACGCCAAAGGGAAGTTACTTTCACAGCAGAGGTAATAACGTATCACATGTTTTAAAGCGAAACAATGGAAAATAGAATTCATCGGTACTACGCTTGAATTGTCGTCTCCCACACTCTTTGAATATTGAGCTTAGAACGTTAACAATCACCTTCCCTATCAATTATCACTATTTTTCACAATTATTCTACAAATAAGATTGATTAGATTTAATTTTTTTATAATTCAAGTCGTCTTATTTTTCTCGTCAAATTAATGACGGTTAACAAAGGAAAGTTAAGCCAAACGAATTCAACATTGAAAGATAATGATTGACGAATCAACGATTGATTACGCTAAGTAATGATTCATGTACGAACGGAAGCACGATCACAAACGATCACGATCACGATCACGAAACGTCACACAGAACTGCCACACAGCAAGATATTTTTTTTTTGTAATAATAATGAATAATGAATTATGTTTTGAATTAAATTACTTTGCCCTGAACCCTAAATTTCGTCATTTGGCTATTTTAAAAACAAAACATTCTCAATTAGAATGTTAAAAACCAGTTAATTTTTGAATATTTTTAAATTAAAATGTTCACCTCTGAAAAACCTCTCATCAGCTGTGCATTGAAATCACCGGTAGGTGGGAAACGGTTCACACGTAGAGTCATAAATATAAAAATATTTCATAAAATAACTATGATATAACTAGCGCTCTGATTGGCTGAAAGATATGTTTCTATAGCAACGGAAATATAATCCAATTATTTTGGACCCCGTTCTATTTTTAAGCGGTTAGGTTTAAGACTATCTATTAATATAATGATAAATTAGGTTCAAAAATGAAACATTTGGGACCGAGTATTATACAGTACGCCTCGTCTCTACGTGGATAGACAGAGAGAGAATGAGCACTAGTCACTTTTTTTCTAGCCCTTTACAAACCCCAAACTTCAAAACCTAAAATCTCAATGCGTCTGCGAAGGACGCTTATTGCTTTCTTATGCTCTTTCGTCATAGGTTAAATTAGCTGTTTTTTAAATAATTTTCAGATTATTGTAGATTATTACTAAAAAGTAAAAAGTCCTGATCGAAATTTATTTTGTCTCAAAAAATTAGTTATGTAATTTGATATTTATTATAACTTGTCGTTGTTCCAATCGATCTTACATATCGCCCATTTAACTTTTAAAGAACTTAACGTCTTATCTCGACAATTACAATTAGCTATTATAGATTACTTGCTTTCTGGCCGGATAACATCAGCTGGGATATACCATCGAGTTCTACCTGACACGCTATACATCTTAGACATCTTATACATGTTAGAAGCAATATATTAAATCTTAACCTTTCCATGATGTGATTATTTTTATACATTGGCTGTGCTGCATGGGTTTTTGAAGGTTCCGCCATATGTTAGTTTCTCGCAGGAGCTCTTAGCACCATTAACCTGACACAACACATCGACGAGAAAAGCTTTCTAGTTTAAATATTTGCTCAAGACAAAGTTGAATTTTAAATACAGCTGTATTTTTTAAAAGATCTCATTTTTTTAAAGTATTCAGTTAGGTTAATTGTATTCATCGTGCATACAACTTTGGAGTGGTAGGTGATCCAGACTTAATGGGAACCAACATTTATCGAAAGAGGAAAGCCTAGCACCCCTTCTGAAGATTCACTTAAAATCAAAAACTAATACAACCACTGGAAAGACCATGTTAAGATTAGTAAAAATCCAAAGTTTGAGGAAAGTCGGTTTAATATTGATGAAGTAAGAAAATTTGGAATTTTGAAATTTTACAAAGAAATGTATGTTGGTGGGCAAACGTACATTTCTTTGTAAAATTTCGAACTTTAAAAATTCATAACGCCCTCGGTATTACTCCGATTTTTCTCAAACTTTGGATTTTTAATAATCTTAACATGGTCATTCCAGTCGTAGTATTAGTTTATGATTCTGATGAATCTTCAGAAGGGGTGTTACATGGCCATTCAGCACCCAGACTCATGTACCTTAACAAATACAATCTTTAGTTTAATGTATTTCCAATCCAAAATATGCATCCGGTTATTATGTACAGGCGACAAGGACAGCTGGGCTGAGAAGCTAAATTAGTTTGGTTGTCCCAGAGGGCACGTAGTGATGACGTTGTTGATATCATGCTGTGAATACGGTCGATTAATCTAATGCGAACATCAGCTAGTCTATATTATTCGTCCTTTATAAAATAAACAAACTCTTAGATAAGTATATTTTTTGATAGAAAATATACTAAATAAGCATGTTTATATTTTGTATATATTATGAGTTTCTATTGTTTGGAAAAATGGTTTAGGCTTTCCTCTTATTCCTTTCCTCCTGAGTGTGACCACAAAAAAATAGATCAGGCATTATTTTCTCTAAATTGAAGACATTTATTTTTTTGCAATAACTTTTAACTAATAATTTTTGTAATTCTCAGAAAAAAATAAAACTATATAGATGTTACATGGCCGGGCGGAGTAAGCACAGCGCAGTCATCGCTGAAGACTGCTCCATGAATTGATGTAATGAGAGTAGTCATGGCAACGATGTTATTTTCACATGTGAAGTGAAAACATCACTTTTTATTTCATCGATAGTTATGTAATATTATTAAGTAATATATGTCTACAGCTATCATGAAGTATTCTACTTGCTGGTCAAATTATTCACAAACGTTAGGTATTTAATTATTTAACAAACGCCTTCTAGTTAAATTCATTTTTAATTCCATTAGAGAAAAGTTAAAAAAATGGAACGATTTTTTTCGAATTTGAGGAGTGGTTGTCTTCGAATTCTCTTCAATTTTTCGAAAGAGTTTGAATATTTTTGTATATTTTAAAACTGAACATGAAAGTGATAGGGTGGATTTCGTTTTAGGAATGCTAGACGATTCAAACCATTGCGCCAATCTGTTTTAATGCCGGGATGTTCTGCTTCCTCATACATTCGACGACAGGAAAAACTTATGTCAAGTAGAAAATAATGATTCAATACAATCATTTTAAAAAGATAGAGATAAGATAAAGTACTCCGTGATGTGACTGTTACGAATTAAAAAAGTTAACCGCCAAAACTTGTGGGTAACACGAACACTTTTTAGAATAAATTAAATCTTCGTTCAAAATTGAATTCAAATCTGAAGTAATTTCCCACTAAATTTATTTCTTTACCTTGTTTTGTTACCTTTTATGATTTCTTGTGTTGGCTTTATCTTCTAATCCGCCGTTAAGTTAGCGAAAACGCCGGGCAACGAAGAATGTTTCAAAGTGTTGGTCTTGTGCTTGACGGCATAGATATAACTGCTGAAAAAACAGTATGTTGAGCCATTTATAGAATAGTAAATATATCAATATCATGGTGACGCATTTGAACAAAATATAACGATATGACCGTTCGTCAACGCATTGTCAAGCTGTTTGTGTTAGTAAAACACCAGCAGATGCTAGAATTAAACATTTTGAATATTCTGAGACGTGACGAAAGTTGTGACTGGATAACATTTCCATTGAGTTCATTATCGTTTGTCCTAGAAAAGAAAAACTTGAAGTGTTTCAAGGTTATAAAAACCATGCAGCTGTAGCCATCATTCGCTCAGTGTGTCAATAGTGAGACATGATTGGTCTATATTTAAATGTGACGTCACCGCCGCCATCTTGGCTGACACAAAACAAAGATTCTTTGTTATTTTATTACTTAAATCAAACAAAATGGCCGCCATGTCTGAGACCAAAACATAAATAGTAGACTTTACCTTGAATTGCCATGCAAATTTTAATCCTTTTTTAAATTAATTCTCTTGCTAAATCTCGTATCAACAGTCTTAGAATTGTACGAGACTTTGACAGCTTGTTTTAGATGATATATGTCATGACGTGTATTGTGTTCGGATTGATAACCCATAATTTCTTCATGCCTGCCAATCATTTGTCAATCAGTATTAACCAATCACAAAGCGAAGCTCCAACGATTCGAGGAAACTTCAGAGAAAATCGCAAATTAAATCAAGTCTGCTTAATATGCAAATGAACCCCAATAATAATATAGTTACTTTATATCCAGTCCCGGACTCTCTTTATCACGGCTCCGTACTGGAAACTGAAAGGTCAAGCGACCTTATTTTATTTACACATATTTTAATACAGTCGACAAAAGACAGATTGTCTTGTATGATATACAGATGTAAAGTAATATTTACCCATAAGAAAACTAATTATACCCTAGTCAACCAGAAACCTTGTGATTACTAAAAGAGACAGACTGTCTTGTATGATATACAGACGCAAAGTAATATTTACCCATAAGAAAACTAATCATACCCTAGTCAACCAGAAACCTCGTGATTACCAAAAGAGACATGCATCAGAGTTGTTTAACTCTAAAGTAAAAGGAAAGGAATTGTTCATCTTTTCATACAATATATTATTCCGTTATTGTATAGGCAAGCGCACTGTGGCGTAAAGCCTTATATATGTAAAATGTTGACCAGAGATCGATTGGTTCTTAAAATAAAGCAAGGTGCAACATCTATCAGTTGTGAGGTTTGGTTGGCACATTAGCATCATCAAGACAGTGTTTAGGGGATTGTCTCCCGGTTCAACAGCCTATTCCAATTGGAGGCATAACATTAACGTACTAATTATCTCTCATGATTGTAAGCTGCTTGGCTGCCAATGGCGCCGTAATATGCAGCCCGAAAAAGTCCTCCACTGATTGTAAAGCGCATTGGGACATTCGTGAAATGCGCTATATAAGAACTTCCATTATTATTATTTATCAACAGTGTGCCTTTTTACATGACAAACGTTTGGCATATCACGACTCAAGTCGGAGTATTATATTTTCAATAAAAACTTGTGTTATCACTATTATCGCTATAACTCTGAAAAAATTAATGGGAAATGAGAAATTTTGTTTCTCTGTTTTTTCTTTTGGGTGACAAAAACCAGTGAGGTTTACAATAATGTATACATGTGCATGAGTAAATCTAAGTCATAATAATAGTAATTCTTTATGCAGACATGATGGCGTACGATTTGACGAGACACAAAGTAACTGGAAGTATGTTACATGATAAAACACTAAGAGCTTTTCACTTTTAAATGCTTTTTAATGGCGAAAGTAAACCAAAAACGAATGTATTCTGTGGCGAATTTCTTCCAAAACAAGAATTTTTTTTGACTACTTACAAACCGCAGACCAGAATATTGAGACTGATACTCTTACAAGTGTTTATATAACATGTAGAATTTGCGCGATATTATAAAATTTTAAACCAATCAGCGCGCGAGAAATTTAATATTTACCAGAGTGTAGTTTACTAAATTAATCTTTAAAAAGTCTTATAATTTTCATTAAAAACTGATGAACCATGACTTACAGGTTGGAAACTTTATTTTAGACTGCAGCGAATACACCAGTCTCAGACTAAATATTATTCAGCGTTGGCATATTCTTTAAATGTGTTGCGAGAAACTCGTGTTAAATGAATGCGAAAACAAAATACAATGAATGTTATGACCAACAAGGATTTTGGTTAATATAACCTTCAATCAATCAACGTTATATTAATAATATCATGTCTTAATCCAAAGGGAATTTGTCTAGACACGAATTTTCAAATTAGTTTTCTTTTGTATTAAATATTAATCGATATGGATAACTTAAAACAAAAAAATCAACTTTAGTATTATTTATGGCTCATGTCAGACAACAGGTGCAAGCATCTTTAGCGGTTTTATTATGGATTTCTAAAAGAAATAAAAAAAAACTTCTTCTTAATTATTTTGAAAGAAATCATTTCAACATTGAAATGGCTTTTTTTTCAAGAATATTTTTAGGAATAACAAATCAAATATCTTTGCAATCTTACCAGAATAATAATTTTAAATCATCGAAACACGAGTGCTTGGGGAACACTAGTTCTTGAATGTCTTACTCATGAAGTAGGAGTTGAATGATGTTATTTTCCTGATTTTCGCTCAATTCAATTATTTTTCTCTCTTTTGACCTATACTTGTAAACAAATGTCCCAAATATAAAATATTCTAAATGATCGATTTAGTGTTTTAATCATCATTTATACCGGCAGTTCTCATGCTTGGTATCTTAAATATAACCTAATTTCGACTTTAACAAAATGAAATGTTGAAATCAAAATGAAACAATCAAAATATCCAGAGGCAAAACTTCAGGTTATAATTGAGATAATTACAAATGATATACACAATAATCTATCAATATATATATATATATATATGATATATACATACACACACACAATATATACGAACCTTTGATCTATTGCCAACATAAAAATTACCTAGTTGGGTTCTGTTCGATTTTCTTAACTGAGCTGGCCGGCTCTAAACAAGGAAAGACGTTAGCTCAAAAGCTGGACAAATGTAATCTAATGAATGTTTTCAAGCGACTTGAAATCTTATTCTAAGCTGTTGATCTTGTTCTAGCACGTTATTGTCGTGTGATAGATATCCATGGCCAGTGTCACATGCACATTTAGCTTGGTATAGCCGCGAAGTTTATACAATTCATCTAGACATTTGAAGGGCATATATAATATGGCTCGGCTGATTAAAATGCTAATGAGTGCTCTCTAAACATCCATCTCTGTTTTCGCGGCAGACTTAGTTATTGTGTTTTGTAATTAATGCTTTTTCTTTCATCTAAAAGATCACATCTTATTAAAAATGTTTGTGTTAGACTCGATATATTAAATAAATCAATGGCAATAAATAAAATACTTCATTGAATGCTATAAATACACGGAGTGTGTACATGAAATAAGCACCGAAAGACAAGACAAAGCTTCTTAATATGATTTCCTTCTAGAAAAGACCAGATTAAGACCAGAAGAGACCAGAAGAGACCCATATTATTTTGATAAGTATGTGTTTTAATTAAAAATCATAAGAGTCCAAAATATTTCAACAGGCTTGTGTACTTAATGTAACAAAAGACTCACCTCCCCCCTAAAAAAAGCTCCAATTCGACAGGTGCGGCGAGAATTTCCCCGGTACAGATAATATCAAAGATGTCGCGTATACATCAATATGTCTTACTGTTTAACACAATATACGTAGAAGCACGTTCAAGCCGATTATGTTCAAGATATTTTTGTCCTTTGAAGTAGTTATATTCGGGTATTTAATCCCTATTGGTTGGTTTCAATAACGTCAAGCGAAAAAACGTTTTCATGATACTAATCTATCGATGCCAGAAATGAAAAGA
>JAUUIK010018453.1:0-10281 GCA_032270385.1 Urticina crassicornis | reverse complement strand
GTAATTTGCACTGTGTTACACTTTTTTGCACTGTATTACACTTTTCTGCACTGTGTTACACTTTTCTGCACTGTGTTACACTTGAACTGCACGGCTTTAAGCCAATCAAATTCGAGTAATTTGTTTATGTATATTATTAATAATTAAATTATCCTTACTAATCAATTAATGTTTTGTTGAAAAACGGTTATTAAAATAACAAGGTGTTTACTTGTACGTTCGCAATGCAAACCACGTGTGTTAATATTAATATAAAAGAAGGCAAAATTACTGGGTTCTGATTGGCTTGCGACGAAGGGCTTTTTTCTTAATTGAGGTCAAAATTACTTGCGCGCGCAAGTTCTAAATTATAAACGAATAATCGCAATGGTTTCTCGTAAGATTAAGGGTTAATTTCACTTGTGTTTTCAACGTTTCCAAATCAGTTGCCCTCGTCGCTTCGCAAAGTTAATCCTTAATTTTACTCGGCCCCATGCGATTACCTATACATATTTTAGTATTAAAATATCACTATATTTAAAGACTGTTAAGAACGTATCGTTTGTTACGTTCTAGTAATTCTTCGATTTCACGTGACGTCATCGCCGCCATGTTGGAGGACGTTAAGGAAAGATTCTCATTAGCTTCTTTTGTTATATCATCCAACAAGGCCTCCATGTCTTTGTCTTCGCATTCTCTTTTGAATGATTGCAACCCAAGAATGAAAGGTTAAATTTAAACCCCCCGCCCTTAAAACCGGCAATATGTAGGTGATGTCAAGAGTAAAGGTATCTTCATATGGCAAAAGGTATTGTCATGGCCCAAGGTATTGTCATGGCCCAAGGTGTTGTTATGGCAAAAGGTGTTGTCATGGCCCAAGGTTTTGTTAGGGCGTTTTCATATTAAAAGGATTGCCTTGGCCAAGAAGCGCTACGAATATGCGAGCGCGTTATGTCGTTGGATTTTGACGATACACTTTATTTTCTTATTGCAGAGTCCTATGGAAAAACTGTGGAAGCGAATAATCCCTGCTGTTCTCCAACTTGCTTGTGATGTAGAGAGGGTAAGTTGAATTCGTATACTTAAATCTAATTTTAAAGTTTTGGTTTCTTTTTTTCGGTTTGTTTTGTTTTGTCATGTTACATAAAACTGTCTTAACGGGGACATATTTTTATTTATTTGTATGTGTAGGTTGCAGCGCAGTTATTCCGTCCCCTCGTATCTCAATTAATACACTGGTTCACTAACAATCGCAAGTACGAGAGTCCAGAGACTATCGCCTTACTCGAAGCTTTACTGGTAAGAAAACGGAGTTAATCCATGTCGTGTTTAACCATTTTGATTGGATGATATCTACGTTTCTACATTACCTACCTTGTTGAGCGGATTTCACCGCTGGGGTTCTGTGGTTATGCGCGTGGAGCTGAGATTATTTTCAAAGGCATACCAAATTTGTTATCTCTAGATCTCTTTCCCTCTTTTATTGATAAGAGATTATAGCGCGACACCCAAAAGTATGACCACTTTAATGTTTTACAATAGTTTTGGCACGAGAATTTGGCTACCAAACGTACGTAAACATTGCAGCGTGGAACTGACTACTTTGTGCCATATTTATGGGGGCAATATCTTTGCAATTCACACGCTCGAATGCGTACGTCTGGCAGCTAAATTCTCGTGTTAAAAGTATTGGAAAACATTCAAAGTGGTCTTACATTTGGGCGTTGCGCCGAAACTGCCATTTTCCTATTACAGGACGGAGTAATCCATCCTACTGATACAGCACTGAGAGACTTCACTGCACAATGTCTTTGTGAGTTCCTGCAATGGTCCATCAAACAAACGACTGGAAAGGTTAACACATTTCTTTAAAACTCTTTGGAATGTCACTGCTTTGCCTCCCAGAAATATTTAATAATGTCTATAATTTATAGTGTATAATTATATACAAATCGTTGCCTAGTGTATCATTGGAACTTAATTTATTTGCATTTTTAGTTTGATCTTAAATCAATCATGTTAGTGAAAAATGTGTTTTAGTGTCTGTTTGTAGTAAGGCAGGGCAGCCTTGGCGTTAAAGGTGAAACTTCTGTTTTCTTGCCTTGAGGAGTGAGAACATGCTTTTTGTTTTTTCAGTTAAATGTAACTGTTTATTTCTGATTTTTCCTTTCAATAGCATCTTTCTAAAAGTCCCATTAACATCAAGTCTCTTCTGAAGAGGCTCTACAGCCTGGCGTTACATCCAAGCTCTTCTAAACGACTGGGAGCAGCTCTGGCTTTTAATAATATATACAAAGTATTCAGGTAAGATAGATCCCACTGTTACACGTGTTTAGTCATGTTACTTCTCAACCAATGTAATATCTTTCATGGCTTTCAGAGAGGAGTCGTCGTTAGTCGATGTATTTGCATTGGAGATTCTCGTGACGTATCTGGATAGTTTGGCACTGGCTCATGCTGATGATTACGCTCAGGGTATGTGTTAAGTCTAGTTTAAATAACCTACGTGGCAAGCTAAGTTTTAACATAGACCTTGATAACTAGCACTTAAGGATGACATTGAGTCAAGCTGAAACTTAGGTCTATTAAAGTACCATGTTTTTGTACTAGGTACTCAAGAACAGTGCAAACAAGTTATTTCACACTTGGAAAGAATCATCAAAGTAAAAGCTGGGTTACTCAACAAAGACAACAAGAACAGACGAACACCAAGGTAACCATAACAACCAATCCTTTGTGCCCAGGCGCAGTGCACTCTGGGAAACAGTTTCGTATTCAGCCCTCGGTTTCCCATGAGAAAAAGAGTTACGAAACCTGTTTGGGCACAAGACTTTGAATATTCGTACGTACGGAATAGACATGTGTTTGAAGTACTAATGAGGTGCTGAATATCTTGTTAACAACAGGGGATTCGAGAGCGGCGATGACAGTGCCAGCGTCACCCTCAGTCACGTGATACCTTGGCTAATCAAACACTGCGGTAAACCGCAGACCGAGTGTAGACATCAGTGTATGAGACTTGTTTCTCAGCTGGCTCCTCTACTACCAGGTAATGCGGGCTTATTTTAGACTGTATTTTTTGTGATCTATTTATCACAGGAAATTGAATTTTGAGAAAGAAAGAATCATCGATATTGGCTACAAGAGGCGAATGTTGGGTTCATATAGGTACTTCATATATGATATTCTATGTGTTGTTTACCCTAGAGTAATAAACACATTGAATAAAGGACAGTAAAATATACTTTATATGAAGTACTTCCCAAAAATGTCAAAATGGGTAGATATCACAATATTGTCCTAACGATAATCAAATTATTGGTATGTTTATGTTTTAGGGACATCCTCTGCAGAGTTTTGGATGAAAAGAACTCATACTGAACGCCCTACGTACTTTGTATACAGGTCGGTAACCACGCCAAGTTTTCATTATCGACCTTATTATTACAGTAATAAGCATTTTGTGATGGAAATGTTTCTAATTATATAAATAGCTATGTTTCTTGATATGTTTCAGATTTGAAGGAGGTGGTGGAGGTAAAAATGGTCTCCTTACCTATCCCACACTCTCGGACATGGGTGGTTCTTTTTCTCTAAAAGAGACTTTAATTTGGTATGATTTCATCCTCGCTTCTCTTGATTGTTATTCGTGGGCTTTTGGAGAAAGACTACTCTCACCTAAGGACGTGTTTGTTGGTAAGATATGTTTAGTTTACAATCATTTCTGGGAGATTCAAAAGCCAAAAACATGGCGGCCATGTTGATTCAAGATGGCGGCAATGACGTACGTCATAAAGGATCTGTGAATTTTTTACTACTTTCTACACAGGGTGACCAGTAAAGTTGTTTCGATCAATTCTTCATTTCAGAGTCAGCACCAGAAGCTAAGTACAAAAGTGTATTGTTCCGCTCATTACGTCACTTACTGTCTGAACTCGCCATGTTTGGGATCCAGGCCGCGGCCGAGTGCTTCAAGTCAACGTCGCCTTCTAGAGGTTTTGAAGACGTGTTTAGTCCGAAGGAAATTGATGAATACAACAGGTGTAGTTTAATACCTTTATCCCAAGCTCGTGTATGGACGTCCCCTCCCGCTGTGGAATAATGGCTGTACCGGCTCAGAATTTACTAACTACTTTTTGAACTAAATCTTCTTTTGTGATTTGATATGTTATGACTTTAGGGCAAAGTGTACAGTGATCGTCAGGACCATGAACTTCTTAACCGTTTTACTTAAAGTGTACGCCAAAGAGAGTCTTCAGGTAAGTCAATAATACTGCTGTTGTTGTTGTTGCTGCTGCTATTCTGTTGTTGTTGTTCTTCTTGTTTTTGTTACATTGTTGTTCTTGTTGTTGTCGTTGTTGATGTTACTGTTTGTTGCTGCTGTTTTGTTGTTGTCGTCGTTGTTGTTGTTTTCGTTATTTTTGTTGTTGTTACTGTTATTGTTGTTACTGTTATTGTTGTTGCTGCTGTTTTGTTCCTGTTGTTGTTATCGTTATTTTGTTGTTGTTGTTGTTGTTGTCGCAGCTGCATCTTATTTTTATTTAAGTTTTATTAAAGAAAAAGCATTGAGATTTTAAGCCATTTCTCCTCTAAGGTCGTTCCCTCTGATTTCTGGAGCGAGTCACTGTTCAACACGATACTCAGCTGCATGCTGGAACCAGGAACAGTAGGGTTTAATGTCGGTGACGTCGAGGTCATTGAACATCTACCAGAACAGGTAAGACAAATAGAAATATTGTATGTATAGTTTACTAAATAAAAGTTGATCACCTTTATACATGCTTCCTTGATAAGGCGAATAATTAAAAAAAATGGACGCTAATAATTTAGAAAAATAATTGTGCGGAATATCTAGATATTCCAGTTTCTAACGTTGTGTTTTCTTTCATTAAAGTCCTTTCTAACCAAAGTCTTATTATCTTGTTTATGACAGACGAGTGCTGTGTGCGATGCCCTAGTTCGTTCTCTTCCACAGACCCACCTGTCTTTATTCAAGAAGTGTTTGGTAAAAAAGCTTTCTCTTGGCAGGTGAGTGATACCTTGCTTCAGCGTTTTTCTAAAGTTGAGGAGGTACGTCGGGGGGAGGTCCCATTAAGTAAAACAATCACACTTATCCTTGGATGTTTCTTCATAGCCGATGTAACTTGCTAGAACAGTTGCCCATCCCTCTATCTGGATGTGGAGGGACACAAATCGACCACCTTTACTTGACTCACCTCGTTAATGGCTACCAGCAGCTACACGCCGCTGGCCTACTAATAGAAACACTGCAGGCTCAGGTGAAACTCCCTTCAACCGAAGATTCGCTTTAAATCAAATTCTAATTACAAATTCACATAATATTTCCTAACCTCAATTCCTTTTGTTTTGTCCTTCAGGGGTCTCTTACTGCCGAAGCCTGTGGAGGCAGGATCCTTAATTCTGTCTACGAAGGCGTTCGTCCAGCGGTCAGCGGAAATAGAAATGTTGTCATGCTCATGCCTGCATCGCATCAGTTGGCTTCCAAGCTCCTTGAATTAGCTATAGATCTTGGTTTTCAGGTAAATATCATGGATAATATATAGTTACATTTACTGCGAGAACTGATGCATTGATACAAAAAAAGCATTGTCTTCCTTTGTCAAATATTTCTAATTCTCTGCTTGAAAAAGTCTGATATCAAAGTATATTACCTTTATTTAATGAAATGATTTCGTTTGTTATCTTTACTACAGCATGAAGCATTAGAAACATGTATTATTAAACCTACAGCCGCAGGTGAGAAGTAATAAATTAATTTATTAAAGTTATAAATTAATTTATTAGAAACTATTTTAAAATAAAACAATAAAATCAAGAAAAATTGGTAAATTTTAAGTTTCTAAAAAATATATATTTGGCTTAATTATTGTTGTTATTTTCATTTGTTTTCTACAGTCGATTGTGAATTAGGAGTGGCGTTCTACAGGGAATTTCAGTCTGCTCTCACTGGATATTTTATCAAGAAAGACGCCAATATTACTAAGCTAATTTCGTTGTCTGTAACACATCCAAAACTGGTAAGACAACTGGTAAAGCTGGTTATATTACTAGTAATAGACCGATTTACAGTTCCCTGCCCCGCCCCATCTTGAAAGGTAACCAGGCCTTTGAATCACAGCGAGGATGAAGTTGAGCTTGCAATGATAGAGTCTTGTGAATAATTGTTAAACGTGTTTAAAGTGGTCTCTAATATTCAAGCTCAACTCCAGCCTCGCTTTGATGCAAAGGCCTGGTTACCTTTCAAGATGGCGCCGGAAACTGTAAAATGGTCTAGTGATTATTGTTTTTGAAAAGGTTATGATGATGGTGATGGAGTGTGGCGTTGATTATGGTAATAATGATGATAATAGATAGTGATGATTAGTTTCTATGTGATTATTAGGTGTGTACTATGCTGAATACAATCCTGGAACAAGTTTATAGAGAGAAGGGTCTTAGAACAAGGTGAGCAAGAACCCTTGACTATTAAGGGAAAAACCTATCGAGCTTAAGCTTGTGCTCAGCCTGACCATTTATCATACTTAATAAATACCAAATATTTTAAATAATAATAATAATAATTATTATTATTATTATTAGTTATTTAGATCATTGATTTTTAGTTCCTTCTGAGTTCCTCCTTTTTGAAAATCTTACTTTGCTACTCATCCCATTTCTCATTATTTAACTGCTGTTTAAAGAAGCTGTTATGTGGTATTATTTGTTTAAGGTACGGTTCAAACTTAGTCCTTACCGTCTTGGGATCATGGAATACAATCCACAACCTCTGGACATCCTCGAGCTCAATCGACTTAAAACATTCGTTACTAGAATTACTAAAGAAAATCCTTGTCCTTGATTCTAACGTAAGTGTTAATATACCATTTACAGCAATTAAGCTTTTTAAATCAAAGTTATTTGATTCAAAGAGCAACTGTTCTTAAATATTTTATGCACACTATGTGGCCGCGTCTCGTCAAAATACCAAATGCCTTCACAAGTGCTTGAGAATTGGCCTTCATGATTTTGGAAAATGTGGATAAGAATGTAATTTTGTTTTCTTGCTTCCAGTTTCATTCTTCCTGTATCGTCCACATTTGGCGAGCGCGGGATTAAATTTATCAGTGGACTGATTCCGACAATGATTTTTTTTTTCGTTTCTAGTTTCTAACTGAGCCAGGAAACCCTGCAAGCGAGTCAATCTTCTCAATGTACTCATCTCTCTTGACAGACAAGGCAATGACCCTCGCATTCAAGGTAATGTTAGTTTTAAATCTCACGTCCCATTTTATACTCCCCCCCCCCCACGACGTTTGCGTCATAACTCAAAAAACCCTATAATTGTCTTATCGTTGTGTGCTTTTAGAGTCGAGGTCTTGAACTTCTTCCGTACTTCACAAGAATGCCACAAGACCAACTACCTAAGCTCAAGTAAGAGGGGATATTTAGGGGATGTTTGAACGTGGTTTAATTCAGTACCCCCTACCCTTCTTGTAACTGTATCAGATAAGTTTGTTGTCTTCTTTCTTCAGAACCGTTCTTGATAGCCTGATAGCTGACAGTTTTCCATTGAGATCGACAGAGTTTATTGCTGGAAGTCCAAAATACAACGACTACATTACAGCATTAGATAAGGTTTGAACACCTTTTTACCTTCAATGGGAAATGATTGAGAATTAATGTGACCAAATACTCTTCTGTACTTTGATTCAAGACACAAATTCGTTTCCAACGAGTTAAAGTAATGGGCTTGTTTTACGTAGCTGAATGTATTGAACTGGTGTCAGAAACCTTGGCGTTGAAAGAACAGCAATTGACACTTAGGCTGGTCGCTTACTAGAGGTTCAACTGCAATATATAACACCTTTCGTATGCGACCATATTTGTATGATACTAAGGGTGGTCGCTTACTAGAGGTTCAATTGTAATATATAACACCTCGTAAGCGACCATCTTTGTCTGGTACTAAGGGTGGTCGCTTAAATTTTATTTGTAGTTGCTTGCAGCTCTTGTGTCGTCAGGGAGTTCTCTTCTTCTACGGCTGCTGTCAAGCATCATGTGTCGAGAGGAGAGACACGTGCACGAAGACCGGATACAATCGTCATTGGTTGCTTTTATGAAGAGGTGAATAGAAATACTGTACGTATATCGAGCACTGTGATTGGCTAAAATGATGCTGTGAATCAACCTCGTTCATAACCGCATTCATGCAGAGGCTTGGTTACATTTCAAAATGGCCGCTGAAATCTTTAATAAAAATTATCTAATTTATTTCGCGCCGTAGGCTCAATTCTTGTCCCTCACAAGCCAAGCAAGCAGTGGACATATGTTACGAGATATTCACCAATGAACGAGATCACCGCAATGACATGCGACGAGCGGCCGTAATGCGCATGTGCGTACCACTGCTGACCAACACGTCCAAGAAAGCTCTGGTTGAGTTTTATAGTTTTCACATCAAATCCATCATGGGAATTCTTGAGGCTAAGTCTCTCAGGGTAAGAAATATTATTGAAATTGAAAAGTAAGAAGATGTATGTATTATTAGAGCAAATAAGTGTGATCCAGTGCGAATAACTCGGAATTTCCGTAACCAATCAAAGGCAAGGTCTTCATGTAGCTGCACAAATGTCCTGAGGAATTGTTTTCTATCGTTTTAGCAGCTACATGAAGACCTTGCCCAATCAAAGACATCCTTTTCTGAGCTACCCGTTAGTGACGTCATAGCCGTCATGTTGTTAGACGTTAACAAAAGATTTCTCATTAGCTTCTTTTCAGTGTTTATGGTACCAACATGGCCGTCTTTGTCTTCACATTCTCTTGTGAATTATTGCAACCCAAGAATATTGTATTTTATCGTCAACTTTGTTATTATTTTTATCCAGGTCAGTGACCCTTTATTTGAAAATCAACTTTTGACGAAACTCGGTTGCTTCAAGCTGATAGAAGTCTTGTACACTCGACTTAACAAAACTGAGCTAAATACCCCCCAGTCCCTTATCAACAAAGCGTACTGTGACAACGCGAAAACTGGGAAGGAGTTGACCATGGCCATTACGAAGTAAGGGACCTTTTTTTTTGTAGTTGAAAAATTAATTGTAGCTGTAACGCAATACAGAAGCGAACATTAAAACGTGACAAGTGTAACACAATATCTTATGTGCACATGCTGTAAAGAGTGAGGACATGCGTGACGAAACTGTCTCAGATCTTTTTTAGACAGTTACACTGTTATGCGTGTAACACAGTGCAGAGGCAAAGCTATAAATGTAACGCAATATCTGGTATTTCTGTTTTAGATGTGCACATGCGGTAAAGAGTGAGGACATGCGTGGTGAAACCGTCTTGTTCGAAGTTCGTAGACAGCTACACTGCTATGCGTATAACGCACTTGTTGCTCTCATCTCCTGCACACAAGTCGACCAGAAGTTTTATCTCGGATTCTTGTTCTCCGAAAATCCCATCAAGGTAACTTCTCTTGTTACTATAGTAACGGCATAAATTCGGCCTGATTTCTCTTCCGCTCGCTTCTATAAAACGACCACTTCTATTCACACGGGCACCACCGTTTCGTTTTTGCTGAGGAAATTTAAACGTCCAAACGCGCGAGTTGTATGAACTCTACACATCCAATATGACAGCCATACAGCGCACGCGTTTGGTGAGTTTTATTTTTTCAACTGAAACAGTGGCCTCACGTGCTTCTATTAAATGGGTAACTTTGAGTGGCTTGATGTTTATGCTTTTGAATTTAGCTATTCATATCCTCTTCTTATTTAGCTAAAGTTGGTCTTTTTGGTAAATATCGACTATTTCAGTATAACTGATTTTATTTATTGTTTGTATGGTGAAATATTTTTTGTGATCTTTCTTTTTAACAGGGTCAATTTCTTTTTGACAATCTCGTTGATTGCAACAGAAAGTATGAATTTGAAACTGTACTATCGGTGAGTATTTCAAGGATTCTTCGTTGAATAAGGACAAAGACCTTGTCTATATATATATTTGAGTAAAACCCTTTGTTTATTTATGTCATTTGCTAATGTCAGGCACCAATCGCTCGTAAGAAACAGATGACGTCAATACGAACGGATGCTCGATCACGTGATCGGGAGGAAGGTTCACCAAATGGATCGCCTGGTTACTCAACAGGTTCGTTAATTTCTTCCCGTTTTCTTCTCATTCTTTCAATAAAATGCTAATAATACAAATGAATATGTTCGATCAAGAGACCATAAGGGACAGAGAGCGCATCTTCAAATGGTTGTTGGGGATATCTTAATTTTATTTTTTCTATTTATA